>JAYJMG010133749.1:0-13735 GCA_036873935.1 Stomotoca atra
ATAAGCAAAGATGAAACCTGCCAAGTTTTATTACGTAACGATGTTTTGTTTAGAAGATATAGGCATCAATGTAGTTTGTGGTACTCTGAAGTAACAAGCACTGTGCTTTTAATACACTTTCCTCCGCCTCTCGCAGTTAATTCGCCAATTTGGTTTCGTTAAAAGGACTCAGGCTTAAAAGAGGATGGAGCTATCTTGTTGACGACGATGAAAAAAACGAAGGAAAAAAAGAACACAGCCCATATCAAAGGCTTTCTTGCTTCGCAGAAATCCAATTATAAATTTCGGATTTCCTTTGAACATTCTCTTTAGTATAGTCATACAGAAAGTTAGAAAAGTTGGCAGCTGTTTTGAATAAACTAAGACCTCAGTCAGCAAGGAATACTACTCACATGTATGTCAAGAACAGGTATATCGATGTAATTTAACAGTTCTGCGTGGTATTTTACAGAATTGCACGATGAGAAAAACACCATGACCTTTTTCTTTCGATTCTTCTTCAGGAATGTAAACAGTAAAATAAAACGTTTGTCAGCTGGTACCACAATGTAACCCTTAAAAGTTAAAGATACAATAACACAAATACATTTCAAGAACCATGCTAAGTAATAACTAAAAAATAAAAAAAACTCAACACTACGAGTAAGGGGACAGGGGGCGTAGTCCAAATACTCGCCGAATGATAAACTCGCGAACATGAAGGTTATAACGTATACAAGGTCAGGCAGTGCTTTTCGTGCTCAAAGCAAGATTTTGCTGCGCAATAGTGCTTTCCCCGATATAATGACGCCACGGCGTCAGAGCGTTAGTAAGAGTACGAGAAGTTGAATATAATATTGCATTACCTATCATCAGATCAATTGAGTAAAAAAACAAGAAAGCGAATATTTATGTACGATTCCATAATTTGTGAGTGTGAGGGCTAGCATGATTTGGCCTGATGCTAACTTGACGGATGGCACGACAATTTTACTCACTTGTTCTAATCCTTCAACAGTTGACGCGTCTTTATCATCATCAACGCCAACATATAGTGGAGCTCTTTTCAAAGATAAACGAGCCAAATCTTCTACTTTTCTTGTTTGGGTTGCAGAGAAAAGCATTGTTTGCCGTTTTTCTAAATCGAGTAAAATTTTACTGGATTAACTTTTTTTTTAACATAGATGACTTAAAACAAGTCACACAATCATGCATTTTCATCAAACGAATTTTTTAGAAAACTATTTTAAACATGAATCCTTGCTCTAAGTGAGCAAACACGACTGAGTAAAAACAAAGGGAGGTGCCTTGATTCTTGGCCGAAGTTTTATCAAAGCCACCTTAAGAAATAACATAGAGATATTATATAGGGATTACAGGGACTAATCTAGACATGAAGGGCAGGGTCCTGTGAATGACAAAAAGGGCACATAGTTTCTTTAATTTCAATAAAATCTATGTTAATTTTTTTTTCAAAAAGGGCACATTTTGAAGAAAATTTGGAAGGGCAGCGTCAGAATACCTGACTCTCTTTTAGCCTAGATTAGGGCATGGATATAAGTCAACCTCCATGCATTGGTTATGCAACACTCTCAAGGACCCATTTGAAGCAATGAAGAAAAAAAAAATGCTTACTTGGCAATATTCTTATAATTTGCTTCATTTCTTCTTCAAAACCTATTTCCAAAATACGATCAGCTTCGTCGATTATAAGACACTGTAAGTTTTTGAAGGTAAAACCATTCGTGTTCTATGAAATAATCAATACAATAATTAAGAGAGTGAGAGTGAGAGAGAGTATTGTGGAAGTTCGTATTTATATCAACAGCATGGTTATACAAACAACTGGTCCCAGTGGGCAAAATCGTTAAAAAGTCACTGTGGATGAGTGTGTTTCTATTGAAACGACACGCATTATGCGTCTAGTGTCAATAAAAATACACTTCTCCACAGTGACATTTTAACGATTTTAACAATTTTCAAATATGTCAGATTTACTTTCTTTATAACTTCGCTTATAACACTGAGTAATCTCCAGTATATCTCCATAAATACAAATCCTACATGGTACCTGCAAATGATCCAGTAATCTACCAGGGGTCGCCACTATAAGATTGACGCCTTTTACTAAACGTTCAGCCTCTTGTTTTCTGTTAGCACCACCCATCACAATTCCAAACGTTTGCTGATGATGCTGTAACAAATCTCGAACAACTCCGAAAGTTTGCAAGGATAACTCTCTAGTCGGTGAAATAATGATGATACCAGTACCTGAAATAAATCAGCGGGCAAAGCACGTGAAGATTGAGGTAAAGGAAAATGACTGACGGATAAAAAACAAACAAAAATTATTATATTGTCCAATTCTTTAGATTGGTATACTTCCTCAACCCGTTTTCAGCAGATATTGACAACTATGGGCAGTCACTCTCAATTTCAACAAATTATAAGAAAGACTGCTTGACTCTCTTATTAGGAAAGACGCACAGCCTCAATAAGTCAAACTAACTTAATCAAAAGAATACAGGCAATGGTTTGTCACAGAAGTTACTTCACATAGGTACAAGTTTCGAGTAATGTCAATATAAGCTGCTGCGATGCTACATAATAAATGGCACTCGTGATGGCACCACACTATCACAGTCCAATTTTTACACATAAACTCCATCCTGACAACTGAATAGAGATCTGTGCAACATACATACCATTTCTAGGCATAAAATTTAGTTTATACAACAGCTCAACAGCTGGTACAAGAAAAGCTAGTGTCTTTCCTGAACCAGTCTTGGCTGCACCCAGGATGTCCCTGAAACAGTAAGAAAGGAAATATAACGTCAAGTAAACGAGCTGATAAATCGCTATCAGTACCAATATGGAAAAACCTGTTAATTGCAGTATACTTAAGCATTACATTAACGGGCGACTCATATCGAAAACATAACGTTAACATCATGTAACTTATACCCCTCCCTCCCCAAAGGCAACATATTTTTTATTTTCTGTTATACGGATCCGCTGATGTTATTTTTGAAAAAAACATTTTTTGAAATTTATGGACATTTTATTTTCATTTTTCCCCCCGACCCTGAAAATTCCTTAACTAAATTTTAAAACTTTACAAAATATTTATACAGTAAAAAAGAAAAGTGCTTCTTTTCGTCCTTTAGCGTAAATTCCATTAGATAAGTAGATAAGAAACTTGAAAACATAGAAATGACACTCACTTTTTTATGCGGGTGATACCTTTTAAGTAATAATTGAAACTGACTGAAATATTTAAAAATATACCGCCTAACGCCAATTTGACGTTTTGTCAGTCTGACATGATATTGATTGAAGGCTCAAATTTTTTTTACTTTTCAAGAAATAAATGCTTGTGTTACCTTCCATTAAGTAGTGGCATAACAGTTTTGTATTGAATTTCGGTCATATGTGTGAAGCCCATGTCTTCAATTCCTTTCAGAGTTTTATCGGACACCAGAGCTTCAAGAGACTTAAACTCTTTACTTGGCGGTAGGCTTGCTTCTAAAGAAATGGATGAAAAATTATTAAGCTTAAATAAATACATAATAAATAAATAAATAATAAATACGTTTACCCTATTAAATTTCTTGAAAAAAAACTGAAAAAACCACATGGTTAGTTTTCTACCCTAAAGACTGAAATACATTATCATTTTAAAATGATCCTTTTTTAATGATCATTAACAATGATTGCAGTTGTGTACATATTAGCAAAGCAAAAAATAAAACGGAGAAAAAAATAAAAAGCCGAATGAGCTTGGATTTCATAACACCATTACTCTTGAATTAGTTACAGAGGACATTGAATAATATACATCTTCCCCCAAGCTTATTCGATGAGTTGTTGAAACTTATTGAGGGTGATATTCAAAAGCAGACAACAAAGTTTCGTCAAACATGTTTGATATTTCATTTTTCAATGATCATTAAGATCTTTATTCGGATGTGGCAGTTATTTGAGCCCAGGGTGCTTAATCGGTAATTTACAATAGTCAGCATCCAGTGCTACCATAATTCAACAACTTTTGACATGCATCTTGCAAGGATCAATTCAACTACTTGTGTGCATGTTTCACCTGAACATAATTCTTATCTAAAAAGCCGTATGCTAAGAGATGCAAATCAAAAGGCAGGATAAAGTGAATAGAAGTGTGATAAATTTTACCTGACTGAGGTAACTCCTCAGCAGGAGGCTTATTTTCAGTGGTTACTTCAGCCTTCTCATTACCATCTTCCACATCATCTTCGCCATCACTGGCATCATTCATTTCAGCTTCAGCTTCAGCTTCAGTTACCTTTGTCTTTTTTCTGTCTCCTTAATAAAACAATGACAGACATAAACAAAGGAGTTCTAAGGCTGACCGAAACTCTACTAATTTGTCGAATTGGTATAGTTTTCTGGGAGAAAAGTAGAATGCTGCTAAGACATTTTTCCACTTTTTTTAGTTACCATAAAACATGCACAGATAAGTCATTTCGCATTTTGAAAAACCTTTAACTTGAAATAAAGCTAGTTCTGAAAGTAAAAACCAGTTTTTATGTTTTTTCCAGTGCCTTAATAACGCATCAAAAAAAAATTATTTTACCACTTCTTCTTTAACATATGTGTTTAAGTTAAAGATGACAAAGGTTGGATCTATATTTAGGCCAGTTAATTAGGAAGATCAAAATTAAAACCAAGAACCTAAATACCTAGTTCCTCCTTTAGACCATCATCTAACTTTCTCTTTTTCTTCTTGGCTCTCTTTACATCTGTATAAAAATTTGCAGAGATATTTATATTCAAATAGTACTTTGATAGCAAAATATTTTGTCCTAACCACAAGAGCATTATGAGGAATAGGCAGACAATCGAATAACAGTGCAACAATCAGTGAAACTCAAATCTGTTCTCCCATCTAAGGGTGCACTTACATGGACCCTGATATGAGATTGGCCTGATATGAAATTTTAAACCGGTTTAAGATTACATGGAAAATTTCATATCAGGGTGATTTGAACGGCCCAAGTTTGCTAGTTTCAAGATCTTATCATCTTATTATTAAATCTCATTTGGGGCAATTAAATTTTATGTCACGTAACATTTTACATTCAGCATGTTTCCTAATTAAATTCAGCACCTCATGCAGGACATTTTCTTTGTATTTTAATAACAGCGTGCCTGCGCAGTAATTTCATATCGGTGATTTCTGTTTACACGATGACCAATATGAAAATCAAATCGGGTAAAGTTTTCTGTAAAACCGATATGAAAATTTGCATCTCACATCGTGTAAATCTCATATTGGGGTCCATGTAAACACACCCTTAGAAGAACAAAAACATCAAGAAGAGCAGAAGTAATATACAGTTCAAGTAATGAATGAAGAAAAAAAAAAAAAATTCAGACAATTACCGATTCATTCCAGATTATTATAGTTTGCAATGAAAAACAAATATTTACCTGTCTTAACATCAGTTTCATTTTCAACAATGCTTTCCTCAGCCGCCTGCACACTATCTTCAAGTTTAGGTGATAGCTTTTCTTCCACATTTTTATTTTCAGCTACAACTTCATTTTCGTCTTCTTCTTTCTTCTTTTTCACTTTTTCCTTACGTATTTTTTGAAGCTTGTCTAATCGTTTCAAGTGTTTTTTCTGGTGAAAATTTTTCATTTTAACTTCTTGTTGATGAGTTGTTATTTATTACTGATTATGCTCATTCATGCTATTCACTAAAACACAACAAAAGCAGGGACACTTCAGTAAGATGTTTTACAGTCAGAATTCTGTTCAAGTTTGGATGCTAAGCAGAGCGGTCAAGGTATACGGAAATCAATTCACAAACTAGAGAAGATTAGGAGTCCCGGCTTACAGGGGTATTCATCAGAAAACAATGCTGAGAAAGAAGAAGCAGTCACTTCAGAAAAGACTGATACTTTGAAACTCTGTCATGGGCAAGTGGCTTTCGTTAACAACTGCAACGTGCAGCAACATTATTTCCCCTAAGAACAATTAATTTAAGGTAATATAATATAGCAACAACAATAGTACTTTTCAGTATTTTCAGTATTTTGAAAGAAACTCTTGAAAGATTGTTAGCAAAATGTTTAGAGGCAACATTGAAGAAAAAAGGACAACATACATACAATATATTTTCATGATCATAAAAAACAACTCTGTCCAGATACAAGTAGCCAGTGCACAAAATACATTTTTAAACAAACCATAGAACAAAATTGTTGAAAAATATAAACCTCACAAGGAAAAGATTTGTTATTGACACCACACAAGTATTTCAGTCACTAGATGCAAAATAAGATGGACAAGCTCCAAAAGGATTTTTTTTAAATATTTGAAGCAATTAAATAATGAAACAACAGAAGTTGATAATAGAATTTCTGAGTGTGGTACCATCCCTGAGTAATGGAACACACCACAGTGTCACTCATATTGCATAAGAAGATATATATCAGAAGGCTATAGAAATTGTTTTTCACCAGTTACCAGTTACTGCTACGGGTTTGGTTCTCACACGCATATCACTGACGAGCTCAAAGTAGAGCAAGAGTTGGGGAACGGAGTAACTGGTGAGAAACAATGGAATTTCCGCTTGTATGCTTTCACTTCATGATATCTGTGAATTAACCACGCTGACAAGCATTAAGACCCAAGAAATGCGAAGTATTTGTTAAAGTTTTTGTTCAAGATGGCCTCAAGAAAATAATCAGTGTGAGGTAAGTTTCAATTTTTGAATATTCTTAACTGCTTTTTATAGCTATGAGAAAAACAATTATTCTTTGTAGTAGTACTAGTCATTATTCGATCCTGGAAAAAGGGACATCATGCATTGACACTATTTTTGAAGAGATTTCTTCTCATTTCCTGCCATCTTTGAGGAAACGACAAATTCATTATTATTACGCTTTTCTTAGATAATTCCATGGACCAAAAAAACATCTCCAGAATATAGTGAATATTTGACAAGAAAAATCATTTGTGGTAACATCTTGATACAATAACAGAACAATTTTTCTGACCTCAAATTTTGTGAGAAAAGGAACCAATCCAAGAATATCAGAGATTTGGCCACATAACACATAATTATATGTGCAGAGTCGGTGACATTAGCCCTGTATCACAAGTTTAAATGATAGAAATGGTATCAGAGAAAGGTTTCCGCACAGTAAATCTTGGGTATTTACAGACAAATAGGTGAGGCTTACTGTCACTCTCAAACCAAGTGACTAAGTGTCTGACCATGGAAAAATTGAATGAATCAAGTTGAACATTCCATGAATTACATTGGGGCATATAATTTGACAAAACAGACCCTCTCCTGATTAAGATCCGATTAAGACAAAACATTTATTTGATTGTTGAGACTTTCTTTTATTCAATATGGTGATATGAGCAGGGAAACCTGCAAGTAAAGTACAAAAAGAAAACTGGAAACTAGACAAAATGGTGTTATGAGATGTGAAATACATGCATAAAATTCAGATTTAGTCCTCGGTTCGGTGGAATGTAGGCATAATGGTTCAGAGCACCTCCATTCAGTATTTAACAGTAACCTCAAGTAAAACTAAAAGTATTAAGAGGGTCCGTGGAATGAGTGGGAGTTGATAATGATGGATCTTCCTTCGCATGTAAAATCTAATCATGCTTTGATTTGGTGAAGGCTTTGGAAGAAATTTAGACCAAACATAAAAATGCAGAATGGACCAGTTTTAGAGCAACTTTGCTGGTATTGAAAATCATAATACAAATAACATTTTTAAAGTATGATTTGTCAGTAACATCTTATGTCCACCTTTACAATAATTTGGTGGCAACATGAGTACCTTATTACACGAAATTTGAACATGGAATATTTTAACGCGGACGTAATTTATGCGATCACAAATTAACGCAAATGACGAGGCTTGTTTTTCAAGTATGACTTAATTAACGCGAATTGAGACCTCTTAATATTACAAAAACATGAAATTATTGCAAATGGAAAATTGTTCATATGCAAATTTCAAAAATGCAAATTTCTTTAGTAATAAAGAAACGGGAGAGCAGCACTCGGGGCCTTTGAAAGAAACTATTATCAATATTGAACGACAGTCACCTCTATATCTGATAAACTTCCTGAGATATGCCCCATTTTTTATTTTTTCACGTGGCCAAAGAAATGGTCAAGCGACTTTAAATAAAACGGGATTAAATATCGACATCCATTAAATAACGGGCGGTAAAATAACACTGGCTACAAATTAACAAGGTTTTTATTAATTTTTTGCCATTTGCATTAATTACCACACAGTTCAAATTTCGTGTAATAAGGTAGTTGGTAGTACATCGTCCATGTTATTTGAAGTGAAACGCAAAACTGCTAGTGCACAGAAATGCCTAGAGAATTCTTTTTGTTTTGAGAATTAAATATTAGAAGGAAATGAAATTCATAAAACGGGCGTTTTTGTACAACCCCATTGGCACTTTACAAGAAACCAAAGTCTTGTCATACCGTGTTCTTAAAAGTCCACCCCAAATTAAGCTTGCCTCTTGACTTAAAGCCCTTTTGGCTTCAGTCTTGTTGAGCTCGGCGGATTACTGGGGGAACCAAATGAATGACCTAGTGCAAGTCCTACCGATAAGCGTCCTCGTCACTGCGACCGGTAACTGTGCCAGCCCGAGCCGGGTTGTCATAGGCTGATTATCGTGTAGGGACCGTTGAATTGCGGGTGATAGCAGTTCACCCTGTCACCCACCTCATGTCCTCCGGGATGTGTGGTAAAAGCAGTGTTGGTTTAGCAGACCTTCGCTGCTGGGCCTATCGTTCAGCTACAAGCAAAGTAAATGAGATCGTCTTAGACGAAGAGCCCGCTGGCACTCAGCGGGATGACTCTGAACGACAAAATCGTGATGTTTTGATGATTATCCATCCTGGACCGAGAAAAAATGTGACAGATCGTCGCCGATTTCAAGATCTATTGGCTGTCATCTAAAATACTGCGAAGGTCCATCTCAATCTTTGGATTTCAAGTGTGAATTTTGTGACTTTTCTTCGAATTCAAAAGCCGGGCTTCAAGTCCACTTTTTTGTAAAACACAAAGCTGAGTACAACAAAACTTTACCAACCAAGAAAGTCTTCGTTTGGAGTGATTTTGAGCTGCAAGAACTAGCTAAACACGAACTTGAGTTTAACCGTTCAGGACAAAAGCATGTTAACAAGCAAAAATTCGCCAAGGTCAGAAGTATAAGAGAATCTTGTCAGACATGACTCGTTCTGAAAAATCACCTGACCGGGAAACACCACCCCTGGAAACGGACTATTTCGACCATAAAGTGAATTCGTATCGTTTTGTTGAAAATCTTTGTAACAACTCAAATTCGAAGAAGGACTTGGACATACATACTCTGAAGTACTCGTCCAACAGGCTTTCAGGTATCGATTCATGGAATGAAACTAAGTCTCTGCTTAGTTCTTTGTTGTTGGCAAAAACAGCGCCAACAAAATCGAAGAGGACAGTGTTTAAAACAAAGTGGAATAAGAAAATTACCAACAGGAGAGAAAATAGAAATAAACGCCGTTTTCAAAAATTCCATAAGGTTCAAGAGCAATTCTTTAAAGATAAGTCACTAACAACTTCTCAAATTTTGGACGACAAATTCAATTTTGACAACACGCCAGTAATTGAACCTCCCATATCAATGGTCGAGGAAACTTATATCAACAGACTCGAATCAAATGACAAAATTGACAATGCTGAGGTAAGCATCGGAAAGACCTTAAACGATGAAAACACTTACGGACTGATCACAACTGACTGAAATCAAAGCTGCAATCCAAGACACGAAGCGTGATACGGCGAATGGTATTGATCTATGGAAGTTAAACCCTGTAAAAAAATTAGGTATACGTAAATATGCAAATCATCTTCAACACTTGGTGGGCTTTTGGCATCCCCGATAGTGAGAAACAATGTCGAACAATTCTTCTAGAAAAAAGTGGCGATCCGGCCGACGTCAATAATTGGCGACCGATCACCATTGGCAACATTCTGCTGCGTTTGTATTGTAAAATCTGGGACAAACGTTTACATTCTAAAGTGCCAATCAACCCGAGACAGAAGGCTTTTGTCCCTGTCGAGGGTTGCTATGAGAACGTTAAGACACTCCAAAATATCATAAGGACATATAACAAACCAAAGAAAGAACTAAACGAAGTATTTTTAGACCTTAGCAAGGCATTCGACACTGTTCAAAAATCTACAGTCATGAAAGCGCTCCGACGAAAAGGAGTTCCCGATGATGTGATGAGCTTAATCAACGATCTCTACTTGAACGTGGAAGACACGAGCCGTGTCCTAGCAGGCTAAACACACTTAAGGACCGTTGAAAAAGCCGGTAATAGCTTTTTCCCAATCGCCTCGGCAAGTAGCCACTATGTGGTCTAACTAGCCATATAGCCGGGTTATGTTTAGTTGCTACAAATCCAAAGTCAAATGTCTTAGTTGATGTGCCTGCTGGTATTCAGCAGGAGAAGACTAAGCATATCTCTGATGCCCTAATTGTGTTGCATCCAGGAACTGTTAGTAATTGGTTATGTCCAAAATGTGATCTTAGCTTTTCAAGTTCTTCGAAAATTTCGACCCATATTTCATCTAAACATCAAACAAAGTGTGTTTTTCAATGTCCAAAGTTTGGTCGACAAGCCGAATCCTCTAGATCCATTGGTACACATCTGCAATACTGCAATCCTCAGCCTGTGAACTTTGATTTTTCTTGTGAACTTTGTGATTTTAAAACAAACTCAGCAAACGGTCTTAGTGTACATACCTCAGTCAAACATAGAGCAGAGTACAACCGCTCCTTACCTACGAAAAAGATCTTCGAATGGACTGATTTTGAATTAAGAGAACTTACTTTGACAGAATGTACTTTACCGAAAAACACCAAAGGTTAAGCCAAATTTCCAAATCAAAAACTTCATGAGAAATTTCAACATCGAACAATTGAAGCTATTGCCAAAATTAGACAATCTGATCGATACAAAACCATCTTTATAGAAGTGTTAGTTTTCGACGATACCAACGAACGGGAGTCCTTCGAAAATTTTCAATGTGATTCTTTTGACCATAAAGTTGCTTCGAGAGCCTTTGTTTCTAACTTTCTGAAGAGTGATAATGATGATGAAATCTCAACTGTTTTGAGGACTTATGTGTCAGAAGTTGAAAAGGGTAATACCAATGCGTTCGAAGTTTGCAAATCTGACTTAGCCAAAATACTTGATTTCAAGAAAAAAACAAAATCTAAACATCGTGCTGTTTCCTGAAAACCGAGGAACAAAGTGATAAAAAATCGGAGAGAGAATAGGTATAAGCTAAGAGCTGAACGATTTAAAAGTATTCAGAAAAGTTTCGCATCTGACAAGTCTGTCACTAAGACAGGTCTTAGACGATAAATTTACGATAATGGTTCAGTAATTGAACCCGTAATTAGTGAATTGGAAAAAGTGTATGTCAACCGTCTTGAGGAAAATTTAAAATCTGATACCTCTGAAAGAATCGATAATCCAGTGATTAATCAAAGCTGTTCACACTCTGCAAAGTTATACTTGCTAGTTTGTCCCATATAGGGATTCAAAATTAACAACAACTTTAAAAGAACCCCTAAATGGTAACATAATGTGGTTATGCCTGCTTCGTGCAGAGAAACAGTTTATCCAAGAGACTTTTAGCACGCTTGATTTTGTCAAGTGTGCTAAAAATATAAAAATAAAGAGGCTCCAGCCACAAAGACAAGGACAAAATCATTTCTGATTTGAGGGAGAAAGTTTTCCAGAAGGAAAACATAAAAGTTCCTTGTGATGTGAAAGCTACATCAATCCTGATGTTGCTGTGGAAATGCCGTGTTACAGTGTTGATATCAGCGTCCAGACTGATGTCATTGTTCTACCATCTGCTGTGGATATGTTTGTCCAGACAGAGGATGCTGGTTCTAATGCTATATAGCTGCCTCATTTAAGCTGTGTCGTTGTGAAGTAAGGAGCATATAGTTGTGTGATGTGCAAGTTTATGTAAAATAAGTTATTTATTATTGATGGAAGAAGATTCGGTCAGGGTATTTTATGGAAAAGGTAAAGTAACTGCACTGAAAGCATTTGAGTCAAAATAATTTTGACTGCATTTGGTGGTTTAGGGCTTGTCAGAAAAGAAACGCAGGAGCTGGAAGATTTTTATGGTTATACAAAATTTTTGAATAATGATGCTGACGTCAATTTGAGATTTCACATCTTAAAAAACGGGAAATATTCAGAAGAACTTTTGATGTTCTGCAACTTTACATTGAGGTCCTTCCACTTCCAAAAAAGAAAATCAGTGACGACCACAACCACTGGGAATAAAGATATTCGATCGAGGTTAAAAAAAATTGAAAAAGTTGACAAAGTATTAACTGATCATATTATTATAAATGAATAAAAAGATGTTCCAATAAAAGTTTGTCAACTTTATTTGTCATTAATTATTTATTTAGATTTATTTTCGCAAATCAGACAGTCAAAGTCAGACAAGAAGCAAGTAATTTCTTCTGACACATTCTTCATTCTACAGACAAGTTTACGGCTAATGCAAGTTTAAAGCAAAATAATCATCACACAATGCTGATACGATCTGCCATCTTGATTTGCTTGCACACTACAAGACGACCCAGAACGAATGATGGAGCAGTGGATGTCGTCGGGAAAGGAAGTATTGGTGCTCAAATGCCAAGAATATAGAACTTGTTGTTCCAGACAACGATTTTCTTTTGGCCTCTCCGCTGCACTTCATTCCACATTTAGCGAATTTTACAGCTATATCCACCTTGTTACCTTCGATGGCATCGCAGTACAGCATAGCTCCACCAACATTCAGCAATATCAATCAACATAAGGCAGTTTTGGAAAAGATCAGACTGGATAAGTTTGTAAACTTCTTCCTGACCCACCTGCTAAATTCACCTTTGAATAGGAGCCCCATGTGATCTGCGCACATAGAGAATCCGGATGGTGGAATCCAGCACCTTTAATATAAGATCAAGCTCTGGCCAGTGTACGCGTATTCTCGATCTTCTGTCATGGCATCATGCCTGGTCTGTATTTGCTAGAATTTACACTCGTTTCCACCCACACAGGGTCGAAGAAATCCTGATCTACCATTCAACGGGCCTGCTTCATTCAGCATTCAAAACATTCAAAACATTCTTATCTCCTTCATTTAACATTCCAGAATGCTCGTGGACATTCAAAACATTCTACCTCTTGTATAAGGAATGTTTTGAATTTGGAATGTTCTGTTCACTTCATTCGACATTCTGAACATTCTGCCATTATTTATGATTACCATATATGGAATGCCGTAACTACCGTTGCATAAATTAAAGATTGAATCATAATAATAAACAAAGCAGAATTCTCAGAAAATCAGATAAAGGAGGAGCGACAACGAAGAGAGTGCATTTATTCTATCATTAACATTTATCATACTTTCTTTTTCATGATGAATCTGGAAACTTTCAAGTCCTTGCTGGAATCTGACGAAATTGACGTAGATATGCTCACTAAGGGCTCATTTCTTTCATACTTTGGTTGATCGACCAAGTGTTCCGAATGTTCTCAAATTCATTTCTTTCTTATTTGGGAACATTCGGTTGATCGACCAAATAAACCAGAGACAGAACAGGAATACTTGGTCGACGGAACGTTCTCTTCATTTCTTTCTCAAT
>JAYJMG010134081.1:0-22741 GCA_036873935.1 Stomotoca atra
AAGATTTTATTTCCTGCATGCTGTGAAAAAAACATGCAGATGGCGATGATGTGACGCGTTTTTATTGAAAACATAATTAACATTCGCAAGTTACATGTGTTTTCTTCAGACATTTTAACAATAGAAATGTTCAAAAAAAGAATGGTTGTTTCTTATATTATTCATTTTCGCGGAAATTATTTGGATATTTATATTTTCGATTTCAGAAACTTAATCTACGTCGAAAATTACATATAGTAGAGTCAAATTTTCTTTTTCCAATTTTTGAAGCTTGTAGTCCTGACAGTATCCTTAAGACAAGTACTCATTTGCACCTGAGGGATGCTGGAGTGACAATTTCTTAACATAATTTTTTTTTTTTTTTTAAATAAAGTTTGATATTTTCATGTAACAGTGTCAATGAATATTCATCCGCAGACCAAAAATGGGTCGAGTTCCACAACAGATTTTGATGAAATAAAATACGAGACAAATATGAAACCTGTTTTGCCTGCTGCTCCTATCTTAGATCTTACAGAAAAAACACTTCTGGTAACCTGGAAAACTCTAAAACTTTTAAAAACAACTCACCTGTAGCTGCACATTTTTCTTGGTAGAAAATCGTAAAGTAAGACAATCTTGTAGCACAGCACGAGCGACCTCCATAAATCACATTCACGAATGAACGATCACACTGTTCAAACCTTCTATGATCAACCTCGTGAAAAATAGTTTGTTTTGCATCCACTGAACCGAGAAATGCCAAAGCAAGAGCGATACTTTGGACCCTTTTTCCAGACAATTTCCACGCTGGCGCGGCGGCCATTATAGTGCTTTAAAAAACCGAAAAATTTAACGCATGCGCAAAACTTAGTGGCACGCTCGAAACAGCCGTGCAAAAGTTAAAAGCGTTTAAATTTGACTGCTCATTTTCAAATTTCGCGAATTAATGATATCGAAAATACTCATGCCAGCAAAATGGTGGCGGTTACAAAAAAGGGTTCTGTGCCAAGTTGAAGCGTATAACAAGGTCTATCAACGTGCAAAGTTTAGTCGTTTGAGGACCAACCATTCTAGTTATGGGCCGCGGGCACTTTATTGCTGGGAAGAACCAATCTAGACCAGACCCGATTGTGAGTAAAAACCAGCTATGCTCTTGATAAATTGAGAGTGTATTGTGCTTGTTGTAAGGTGGCTGGTAAGGATGAGTTGGGAAATGAGGGAAAACATTTTAAAAACCAAGTGGGAAAGAAAAAAAGGAGTGTCAAGGTGAAACGTAAAGTACAGTTAATCTTTCTTTAAAGGAAATGCGAATATCTTTTGAGGAATGGATTAAGCCGTATTTTGCCTTATTTTGAAAAATCTTCAAAATTGGATTTAACGGCTTTTGAAACCACCTCAACAGTTTGATGTAGCTGGTCTGTTTATAAACAAAGAAAGCAAATAAAGCTATTAATTTATCGGAAACAGAAAGGAACGATGTTTTAAACCTGCTACATGAACATGACTCAGTGTCAGCTTTTAAGGCATTAATACACTAAGTAAGTGCATAGGATAGCATGCTGCAATCACATTACCGTCATGCTATCTCATTGGATCTAACGTTTGACAATGGCCTATTGCATCTTTCTATACGCTACCATCTTTGTTTCTTTAAAGAAAAGGATATATCATTTTTCTCCAATGGAGTCCGTTTTAAATTTACAGTGACACACCATTCTTGCAATTTGTGGATCAATTTACACTGTGGCAACTACTTTTTCATCCGAACAAAAACAAAAACGTTTTGCAGGTCGATTTTTACAAAAAACAGACACTATCTATTTATGAGGTCCACGCAAGTTGATCATAGCAAGGACGTTTAATGAACTCGGAATCATCTGGGTCAAAGCGGAAGTGACAATCGATCCCGGAGAAACTAAATATATCTTACCAGATATTTATCCCTCCAGCTTGGATTCCTCATGTTGAAACCTGTATCAAAATATGACCAATCGGTTCTATCTTCAAACTTTTGTTCGTCAGATTTTGTGTTGCGATCAATATCAAGGAGCTCACATATCTCATCTTTAAAGTTGTAATTGTGGGACAAACATCTTGCCTCTTCAAGACAGTTCAATGTGCATGTAACTAGGGTGCACTTGTTATAAGTTGCGAAAGGAACAACGTTTAATGCTCTATTTGTTGTTACCTCTTGAAAAACTGCCTGTCTGTTTGTTTCCGGTTTGGATGCATATGACTCCAGTACCATCACGGAGTAAAATATGCAATGTAGCACAAAATTTATTTCGTTTTTCATTTTAATTAAACGCAATGCAGCAACGTTATTCAATCTAATGTTAAGATGGTACCGTGATGAAACAATCTTTACTTTAGAAGATGAAATAAGTTTGTATCAGCCTCATCTAACTTTTATTCGTTCGTGACCACCTAACGTTTTTGATTTGGCTAGAACAATGTGCTATCAAAATGGGCTTTTTCAGGGGCATTGTTTTGAGCTAATTACTAAGAATATTTTACAATCAATGTAGTTTTTCACCCCCTAACTGTAGTATTAGTTTAATCTATTTTTTATGATTGCATGGAAGGTATTTACCTCTATACCAACCTTTACTTCTTTGTACTTTCAATGAAGTGTTCAATCAAGGTATTGATTGGAGAGTTAATTTGTTTAGAAATTAAATCTAAACTGCCAAAAATATTTAAAGCATTTGACCTCTTCACCAACCTTTACTTCTCTATACTTTCAATGAAGATTTCAATTTGTTTAGGAATCATGTTTAAACTGTCAATAAATAATTCAAATGTGCGAACCTTCACAGGAAGATATTTAAAGTTACATCTTCTCAGCAGGTACATCATGGTCAAACGATATTGAAACAACGTTGTAACAACGTCAGTGAAGATACCCTTACTTTGTTGCAACATTGTTTGACCATGATGTGCCCGCTTGTTGAGATTAAATATAAAAAAATTATAAGACTAAGACATTGCGTTCGCTGTGCCACAAACAGTCAGGCAAAGTAAATTAAAAATTAACTTGACCGAATGTCTAAATGTTTTTACCACATTGGTTGCGTCATGTCAATCATTAAACAATTGCAAATCCAAACAAATTGCATCATAGCCTTTAGTAGCATGCATTATTTAGAAAATGCCTACTCTTAGAGAATTTTAATTTAATTTAGTTATCTTTCATATCTTAAGAGGTTACTGATTTAGACGTAACAACAAGTATTTCGATAAGTAAGGAGGGGAATTTGACTTGCCTTTAATACTCTAAGTTCGAGTGCTGGAATAAAAAAAACGAACGATGAATAATTGCACTCTCAAAAGTCAATCAAATTCGTGAAATTTGGTACAGCAATGATTACTGTGCTGCTTACTGGCTGTTTAGTAAATCACAAAGTCACAGTGGAGAAGTGTATTTCTATTTTCGTGTCGTTCCAATTGAAATGCGCTCCTCGAAATTGACATTTTATAGACTTTGCCCGCTGGGAACTATAATAAAGCCTAACACTGGCTGGTCTCAATTCAAAATGCGGAGAAGAGCTACGGGAAAGAGGTGTTCTTACTCTTCAAGACAGTGACGAAATTTATGACCGTTTTACCGTTTCGTCATTTTTGAACTTGAAATCAGTGACACAAATTATGAGTCTTCAACGAAATGCAAGTCGAAAAATCTCTTAAGAACCAAGTTAAGCAGTTTGTTAGCAATCTTGCTCTGTTACCAACAGGGTGAGATGGTGTGAGTTCGAGTCCTCTCACTTACACATATCGCTCATAATATAGAACTCTTAAGAACCTTTTAAAAAACATTGGTGTATTCCGAAACCGTTTACTTTTATAACCACAAATTTAAATACATTGCACGGCTTGTACGTATTTTTTTCGGTTATCCCTGATTGAAGTGTCCAAATTTCTTTATGCCCAAGAAAACTAAATGCCTTTATGCTTAAGAAAACCCTTAATAATAATGAGCAATAGCCATCAGTAATGCTTAATAGCTAAGCATCTTCTCGCCTAATGTGATACAGAAATGTCCACTGCCTCTATGATGCGCATGTTGTGTTGTATGATGCGCGTGTTAACATTGTGACACGCATTAAAAACGTTCTGAACGATATTAAGGAATGGTTAGTGCTCAAATCGCCGAAACGAAATGTTATATTCACTACAGTCATCACTTTTAAAAGTCTAAGTCTAATGGTAGGAGATTTTCGTTTCGTACAGACTCATTGATGGTCAATTTGAGGATTTTTGGGTCCAAATCCCTAACTAATCGTGGTTCAACGTACACGCGGGACCCAAATTCTAAGTTCATTGGCAAACTAATAAAATAAAAATGAGTTTGTTGCTGATTCCAGATTTTAGGGTAAGGGTTGAGTGACCGAGTATTGTTATTGTTGTGTTACTTTGAAAACTTATGCTTGTAAGTTTTCTTTTTTTTACAGCGGAGTTGATAGTGTCTTACGAAATTGGCCAGCTCTTATTTTAATTACCTTTTCTTTTGTTTGTTTTTTTGATCAGTTGACTTAAATTAGCTTTTTAGGAAGGGCTATTTTATTTTTAGTTTGCTATTATTTTCCAGTTTATGTAACATATGTTAAATTTAAGATGTTTACTTCTCTCGTTTCTCACTCATGTTTGAGCCCTTTCACTTTATACATATCGTTCATAATAACCATCAACGGTATAACGCGAATTCGTGTGTGTTTTGTTGAACCTCGTATGATAAACTCGCAGGAATGCGTTTATTTCTATTTGAAGAAACATATACAGCGATGTGAAACGGATTTGGGCGGTCGAAAAGTTAGCAATGAGACAAAAAGTCAGTTTCATTACGTAATATAAGATTAGGAAGAAACTATCAGGCACTTCATGGACAAACGAGGTTGTGACAACGTTGTAACCACGTTACTTACTTTCTTACAACTTAGTTGCAAACATTGTTTGACCATGATGTGCCCGCTGAGATGGTAAGAATTATCAAACTATCAAAAAGGATTCAGCTTTAAATTTCCCTTCCAACGATGTATAGGTTGTTGAAAATTTCGAAAATTAATTTTGCCCAAGAATTATGTTGACATCAGCAATTTGGTCTTTTTATGTTAATGTCTCTGAAGCAATACATTTTTAGCATATGGTTCCTATACATATTAGAACGAGAGTGAAATTTCCTTACCAACTATGTATAATATGTTGTATTTTGAAACAAAAATATTTGGGATTCAAAATATGCTGACATCAGCAAAAATATTGAGTTTCACGAGTGTCTCTCTCAAAATTTCGAATTAGTACCAGATACATTTTTACCAAGCTTCACACTTGTGTCCAAATTTGAAGTATAAATGTGCTAACAGCCCCTACTAGTAACATATGTTAAATTTAAGATGTTTACTTTTCTCGTTTCTCCCTTTCACTTAATACATATCGTTCATAATAACCATCAACGGTATACCGCGAATTCATGTGTGTCTTGTTAAACCTCGTGTGATTAACCCGCGGGAATGCGTTTATTTCTATTTGAAGAAACGCATACAGCGATGTGAAACGGATTTGGGCGGTTGAAAAGTTAGCAATAAGACAAAAAATCAGTTTCAGTACGTGATATAAGATTAGGAAGAAACTAGAAGTATTTTTTTATATGGTCCTCTTGACACCTGGGCTTAATGAGCAATATAATTAGAACTTCTGGTTTTATTGAAGAATGGTATCCCAGCAGGCACTTCATGGTCAAACGAGGTTGTGACAACGTTGTGACAACGTTACTTACTTTCTTACAACTTAGTTGCAAACATCGTTTGACCATGATGTGCCCGCTGAGATGGCAAGAATTATCAAACTAATTTTTCTTTTAAATTTACATTCACTAATCATTTTAAAAAACATGTGTTTTTCAAGAACACGTTTTGGAATTTTCCTATGACATCGTTAGCTTGATAAGCTGAAAGTGACTACATGTTAAGTGTCAACTAAAAGCTATAATTACAAAGAAACAAAAGGAATATATATATAATATAAGTGAAAAATATAGAATTTACGCCAGAATATTGTTAAATAATTACAAAGCAATTGCTGTTGAATAATGAAAAAAATACGAAAGTTACAACTTGAATAAAAAAGAAGAGATGTCACTAGATGAAAGACTAAATGTACAATTGATGGAAAAGAGCAAAGAAAGATGAATACAGTTAAATATGTGTACTTAGCCTGGATATTCAACTTAGGTCGACTCCGGTTAATGTGTACCCTTATTTAAATTTGAGCTACCATTTTGTTTGAGCATTATCTAAAACGGAAAAACAAGCAGCATTAGCCGGATGAAAGCACGAAACTTTTTACGAATAGGTTTGCATATATAATGGTATTTTTTATTTTTCATATGCTCGTCAATGCGTTGTTTAAAATGCCTGGTGGTTTGACCAATATACCCAGCAGGCACATCATGGTCAAACGTTCCAACGTTTAACGTCACCGTCATGTCGTGTGATATGTTTGCCGGGATATCAGGCAATACAGACAGCATTTTAAATGATGGTGTTCAGTTTAAACTTCGTCAAATTTGAATGTGTTTACTGTATGAGGTCTTGGAAAAATTATTGGATTAATTTTCGCATGGATTAATTTTCGCGGCTTTCGCGGATTTTCAAATTTTCCGCGAAAATTGATCTACATGAAATATTCAAATTTTTGGCCGTCCACGAAAATGTTTTGATCATATTCTGTATTAATAAATCAGGATGCAGATTTCGTTTTTAGATGGCTTTTACTTTTTGAATGTATTATTGTAAAAACCAATTCATGTGTTACTTATTTTGTGAGTTCTATTCCAGCACGCACATCATGGTCAAACCACGTTACAACAACATTGTACAGAAAGAGCCCCTGTTAGATACCACCCCTAACAAGAAACTTGAAATTGGATATCACAAACATAATGCTTGTGGGTATTGAAATAACGAAGCATTCCAAACCAATTTTAACATATAGCGCATGCGCCCATGTTCAAGAAACAAGAGATTCAAGATTCCATGTTTCCTGATCAATGAATGTTAACTGCATGTTACTATGGAAACTCTGTAAATGTTCATAACACGTTAGATCACACGTCACGCGACACTTTAAATTTGGTCTCATTAGTAAATCCCTGAGGAACTCAGCACGCGTTACATGTGTTACGTTTTTTTTAGGAGACTGTTTTTTTGCTAGAATCCAAAAATTAGACATTTATTGAATATTTTTAAATGTTTTTTGTAAGGTGCTGTATAGAAAGAAATGGTTCTGGGATTGAAGCCATATCTCTACAGAACTAAGCTGCTTGCTGTGCACCTTTCACATATCGCCAATTTGCAGAAGAGGAAAAGGAAGAAGATGAAAAAAAAGGAAGGGTCGTACCGACGGGCTGTCTTACTATTCTTCTTGCAACACTCCACAGTACTTAGAAGTTTCAAACGGTTTATTTCTTTACTTAAATTTCAACTTTTACAATAGCCCCTTTTAGAAATAAAAATTCACAATAAGTTTTATTAAATATTATAAAACTCATTTCGTGGTGTTTCAATAAAACCAAAGTTAACTTCGCCAAATTACCATATAAAATTATTGGCAGCCTTTACTGGTAACATCGTTTAATGTTGCTTTTTTATATTAAACTAGTTTTTAACAGTTCTTCTAGTTTTTACTTGTTCCATTTTAGCTTTGTTTATTAAATATCACTTTTTACTTGATTTATTTCCGAAGAAAATTAATCTGGCATTTATAATTTGCTTATAGTTTGATAGATTTTACAAAACAGACTGTTGAAATTGCACATACATGGAGCGCGTATTTTTAACATACACTTAGCTACGTCACAAGCGACGTGTCATTACATTTTTTTGCGATATCATATGTCAACATTCAGTTTGTTTGTATTTCCAATGCTGGTCCCGTTCTACACTTGCTTTAATTTCAACTGTTTTCCAAACGAACGGTTTCTGTTAAATACATTACCATCTTGTCTTTCCCTCCCTTAACTCGTCGATATTGCTATTGCCAAGCCGGTGAATTCAATGCTATACTTCGTTAATACAATATGATACAGAATGAGGGAATTTTTAAAGCCATCGAGCTTCTACTTGTGTTTATAGAGAAAGTAGAAATAATTCATGGATGTGACGGCTGCAGCCAAGACCTTTTTTTTATTTGTCATATCTCTTGCGCAAATATCTGCAACATACAGAAATAAAGTTTTTCAACAAGTGACAACCGACAAAGCCTTGGACATTGTCCCCTTCATAAATTACCAGGCATGCACTCTTGGAACATGTTCACTGAATTGCTTGTCTGAAGCAAGATGTTTATCCTACAATTACAACTTTAAAGATGAGTTATGTGAGCTCCTTGATGTTGATCGCAATACAAAATCTGATGAACAAATGTTTGAAGATAGAGCCGATTGGTCGTATTTTGATACAGGTTTCAATATGAGGAATCCAAGCTGGAGGAATAAATATGTGGTGGGTATTCCTTTTTGTTCATTAGAAAGCATTATTTTTCACGTTCTTCTTCTTCTTCTTCTTCTTCTTCTTCTTCTTCTTCTTCTTCTTCTTCTTCTTCTTCTTCTTCTTTATCCACATTTTTTTGCCACAGCAGGCTGTTTTCCGTGATAATTTTTGCTTTTGTGATCTTTTAAGGATAACTTCATATGTCCTGCCAATCATTGTGGAAGATGCGAGTGCATTCAACCGACGGAAGAACAGCGTCATTATTGCAACTGCTACTCTGCAGGTTGAAAAAAAATATTTTTGTAACAGTGACCTTCCGAATTTATTATTTCACTAGTGTGTTTGTAACACTAACTTGTCAGGGGAAATGTTTTGAGCAAACGCATGAAAATGTTCAATCAAGTTATATACCCCCTCATAGCTCTCGTGTCCTATTCTTTTTTTATGATTTCTGGGTATAATGGTCTCACAAATAAAGGATTAAATGCCAGGCATTACGGTGTGCTGTTAACATGTATTGTCAGCTTCAATCACAGCCCCTTTTTCACTTTTCGATAAAAATAGACCTCTAAGAGAAGAGCGCTTTGTTCGAGGCAGCATTTACTGAATATCAAAGCTTTTCAATGCAAGGAAAATTGGAAAAAATGTTACCTGAAAAACTGATGTTATGTAAAAAACTGGCCATTAAACCTACAAAATTAGCTAAAACTTTCTTCAAGCAATGTTGCTAAAAACGTGAATTGGCGGTGTCGAGGAGCGGGATTTCGCGGCAAGACATAATTTCGTTTAACTCAGTTTCAAGTCCTCCGATTGTCAGGAGGTTCAAAAATTACTCCTTTAGCTGCAAGAGGACAAACAAAGAACGTTAACTCCTTTATTTATTCAACAATAGTTGTGTAATGTAATGAACATCTTTAACAACCTTGAACCCGCTCTTTTGTATTTTTATTACGCGGATCTTCACCATTAAAAGGAGACAAACGGCGCTGAGGTTAAGGTTGTTCTTTTGAGGTTTTTTTTTTCTTTAAACTAATTATATAGTTAGTGCGTAATAAATCAACGTACCATTAAGAGACAATGTTGAAATTATGTTTACATTGAAATTCCACTTTATTCCACTTCAGCCCTTCAACCCTTCAATAATGACCTCCTAAATGTTTTCAATTTAGTTAGAGCAACGTATTAATAAAATTTCATTCACAGGGGGGAGGGGGTCATTTTTAATAATGTTATGTTCGATTAAGATCTATACCCCCTGATAGCTCTATTACTTTACACTACTTTCTATGATTCCAGGGTGTATTGAATGGTTAGCGAACAAATAAATTCATGTGAATTTAAAAATTAAAGGTTTAAAAAGTTTGAGTTTTTGCTTCAATAAGAATTTCTAAAACTTCCTTGCTCACTGGAAACTTAAACTGTTTTTAAGCCGTCATTATAGGGAGTTCCGTACACAGTTTTAACCATTCACTAGTAAGGTTGTTACCCCCTGAAGTCATAAAAAATAGAATAAAGTAATAGAGCTATCAGGAGGCGTAAATCTAAATCGAATACAATCTATTTTTAAAGATTATCTCAAAATATCTCCCTCCTGGAAAGCCAATTTTACTGGTACATGACACCATCCAAATTGACAACTTTAAGGAGGTCGCTCCTTATGGGTTTTTGGTGTTTTCCATTGATAAAGCAATAACGTTACGCTGAAACTTTATTTGTTATGAAAGAAATTGGCAAAAAAATATTTGCAATAGAAAAAGGAAAAAGAAAACGTCTCAGCAATGGAAACATGTTTTATGCATGAGCAATAACTTAGCGGGCAAAATCATTTAAAAGTCACTGTAGAGGAGTGTTTTTTATTAAATGACACGCATAATGCGTCTCGTTTCATTAGAAACACACTTTTTAACAATTTTGCCCGCAGGGAAGGTTGACTGTATCAGGACTTTGGAATGAGCCTTTTATTCTGCCCCTATTCAAACTGGAAATGCTAAGAGGACCGCGATGGGGTGGTTGTGCAACAAAGCAAAAAGCTGTTACAGACAAAAATAAAGTTTTCTATTTTATTCTATTCTATTTCATTTTCAACCACTCGGCTACCATTTTTCGAAATAGATAAATAAACAATGTAGATAATGCACTATGTAGACAAGCTTTTAATGCTGGCCCTTTTAACGCCGGCGGGCGTAAAAAGGACAGGTAAGGTAGTTGAATACTGTGAACTCTCTATAATTCGACTTCCCATAATTCGAACACCTATCCTCATTTTAAACAAAGTTTAAGTTTCTCAAGAAAGGTATAACCTTCCTGTGATTCGAGCACTCTGTAATCTGAACCATCATTTTTTCCTTGTAAGCGTTCAAATTACAGAAAGCGAAAAAATAAATATGGGAAAACTGTTATCATAAGTTAAGCTTTTTTTATCCCACTTTTTGTACCACACTTTACCCTGTAACTTTTGTGATATAAATGCAATCATGCTGAAATTTCGTGGCATTTCCTAACTTTTAATTAGGAAAAAGATGCCGAAAAATTTGCTCATTTGCTGCATTGGGCAATTTGTTGAGAGCACTTGACCACTAAAAAAACACCATTTTTTTATTGCATGTGATAACAAGTGTTATTTTTATTCAAAATTTTGTTGGGAATTTGGAAACTTTATGCAAAATATAAAATAGTGCCATCGTGTAAACCTAGCACAAACAAACAACAAATTTTGAAATCATTTCAAATTTTCCCCCTGAAATGCAAATCTTCTGGGCACAATGCATTTATGAAAATGAGAATTTCCGGAGGTCACTGATGAAGACTTACCTTCTAATGAAGTACAGAACATTCCGTTTTTAGAAGATCAAGTGTATGTGAAAGATATGTGTTGGAAAATTGACAGAAGCCAATTTGATGCAGATGAGGCTCAAGTAACACTAACAAACGAGTGTAGTAGTGAAACGAATGTCATTGAAAGACTGTTCAGGTATTACGGTGAAACAGGAGATTTGAGACATGCTTACACCGGCAAACGTGTTTGTCCGAAAAACGAATCTTTGATAAGCACAGAAATTGTTGTGAGCGATGCATGTCAGAACCTCACAATTGAAAGAAAGTGGATGTTTACTGAAAGTAAGACGTTTTTGTTCCAAACAATCCACTTTTTTTTGTTTTTCTTTTTGTTTATATAAATAACGCTTATTTGGAGCTGAGCCTCAATGTCGCATCACTTTCACTTGAATTTGCAGAAGAAATCTACATCTCACCATTCCAAGTAATTCATGAGACGCTCCATACTCTATATTCAAATTTCATCTTGAGCCATATTTTTCGTGATAGTAAAATAAACTGCCTGAAATCTCTTGAACTTGTTGTTGTATAAAAAGAATTCTACTACTTTAAAAGGAGATAAATGGTACTATTAGTGAGGTTTGTTGCAAGTGGCTAAAAGGAGAAGGTACATCCCAGCAGGTACATCATGGTCTAACAACGGTGCGAAATCTTTGTAACAAGGTCACTGACCATTTCAACATCGTCGTTTGACCATGATGTAATTATTGGCATAGCATAAAGGATGGATATGGATGTTCTGATCGCATGAATCGTAACGAATTTGACGGGATTATTTTCTGTATTTTTGACAAGTACCACGATTGACTTGACGGATAACAGTACACACAGTTAAAGGTTATTATCTCTACCTGCAGCTGATCGAGGCTATCTTTTAATTTTTTGATCTCTCTGACCTTATTCTTGTCTTGTATATTTTCATTCAGGTAATACTCTTCATTACGTAAACAAATGTGTGCATGTCTCAGGAAGGATGGAGGTTGGAAAGAAAGTTGGTTTAAGTGCTGACTGCTTTAATGAAACCTTCAGTTTTCCCCATTTCAGTAAGTATATTTAAAAGGGCTCGCCTGTTCCGAATTTTTTGTACGTATATACTTTTTTGCGCTTCAATCATGGTTATAATAAATTGAGAATAGTGCGCATAATCGTAGAATTGACAACCACGAGTATTTGTAAATCTTATTTCGATAGGAAGAATCCATCGTTTTAGCTTTTTTAGTTTACTTTTTTAGTTTACCAATGGACTTTCGCTGCCCTTTCTTTCAGTCAGGTACATTAACAAAACATCGTTGACAATAGCAGGAGAGGGTGTATTAGGCTTTGGAACTTGGCTACCGGGCTTTCTTGTACCTTGAACAACGGTCAGTTAACCCTATCCCAGTCGGTTTTTTTTAACTTTTATAAAGCGGGGTGAGGGGGGGGGGGGGGTTTTGCCCGCATCACAGAAAACGTTGTTAAAGCTGTTCACAAACACATGAAATTTGGTACAACTTATTTTTGGACCTTTGACAACATTTTGAATTAGGTCACGTGGTTAAATAATGATGACATCATCAAAAATTTTGGTGACGTCATTATAGACCGTTGTAAAAACGTTTTTTTTTAAAAAAATCGGTATTTTATTGTGCTGACGTCAGCAAAATGCATGCCAATTGAAAAAGACTATGGAATTTAGTAAACTTATATTTTATAACATTCAACATTCGCAAAAACTTTGAAAACCAAAAAAGTTTATTACTTTAAAGTCACGATGAGATCAAAAAATGACGTCGTAATTCAAAATGGCGAATGGATACAAAAAAAATGTTTCACCATAATGACCACAAATAAAAGTTAGGAAGGTACCGTGAATTTCAGCTCCATAGGTCTTTTGGTTGGAAAGTTATTGAAGTTGAAAGACACCCGCAGGCAAACCATTATTTAGCCTGAACACGAGATTAAGCACCCTCGAAATCGAAATATTTCGCGTTTTTTTTTATTGCTTCCGTTCATTTTAGACTGAATCTGAACACTAATCCGTATGAAACGAAAATCCCCTACCATTTCTGACTTACAGGCCTTTCATGAGATACTGTCCGATCTGAAACAAGGCGAAAGCTTCCCAGATTCTCAAATATTATGACCATGATTGTAGTTTCAATCTCCAGCGGACTAGAATAATTGGTTTCAATAAAACGAATGTTCGATTCAACCAAGTTTTTGGTTAAAGCAAGAAAATGAGAATTCTTTTGGCTTGCACCCGAGTTTGAGTTATCAGAATTCGAGATACCCTGGGTAAACTTTATTTTGATGAGAAACTCTAATTCTTAACTTCGTATGCCGTGTGCCGTGTGCCTGCATGAACTTGTACACGGGCCAAATCTTAATAACCCGACATTCCCTTATTTTTTAACGCACCACGATTTTACGACATTTATTAATTTATTAATTTTTATGAGCGGTCACTTATAAAAGAAAAAAATGTAAAAAAACTGTAGTCCGGGCACGGTGACCAATCAGTCACAAGAAGACGCAAGTATTGAATTTTTTTTGTTATTTGGAAATCTATCCAGTTTTCGCCTAAAATGATCTTTTTGTTGCATTACATTACATTTAGTTTTTCTATAACCAGTATAACGATTACAAAAGATATTATTACCTAAAAAAAATTATTTCCCGGTCATTTTTTAGCGAAAAGGACAATTTCATGAAAAACCGCCATTTGTTGTTAGCGCCCCCGTGCAACCTCATTTCTCATTTTTTTTCCTATGATTTCTTTTTTTATGGTACGTTAAGGGTTGAATTAATTTCAGTTCAGGTTTTAATGCAGCAACCGGTTTAAAAAAAAAGTTAAGGACTCCGTGTCCTATGTGCACATTGCCGGTTATTTGAGGTCTCAAAACACCCGGTATGAATAAGTAGGGTTAAGATATTTACTTCCCAACTATCCGTTGAAAGATTTTAAATTCGTTAATTCTAAAATCTCTAAAATCGTCCTTAAAAGAAGTCAATCTGCTCAGAACATGCAGTGTTTTCACCTTCGCCTCACTCCATTTTTTTAAATTTGTGCACTTTCGCAATCACGTGACGTGCACTTTCAACATCGAATTCAAAACAAAGAACGCGTCCTTTGATGTTTTCTATCTCCATGGACCTTTCTAACCATTATTTTCTATTAACTATGCTCAGAAAAACGTTCGAGTTATCCGGAGAAAATGCCGATGGGAGATACAAATGTGATGCGTGATGACGAATGCTCGAGTTATCTTGGGTTGAGTTAACGAAAGTTTTTTAAAACAAAGCTTTAGAGAAGGTTCAAGGGGAATGGAAAAACAGTTCGAGATAATGAAAGTTCGAGTTACCCGGAGTTCGAGTTACTGAGAGCATACTGTATTTAGAAAACAAGATAAAAACATGACTCCTTGTCCTTGTGTCTTTGAAGTTACTAAATTGCGTTTCTTTCAATAGGCCGGAGAGGTCGAGTATTGGTTAAATTCTGGGACATTGATGTGCAATCAATTGCAGACTTTAAATTGCACCACAAATTTCCAAATGAACCACTCTACACAGCCTGGTTTTACAATTTTGACACCCCGTCGTATGAAAAAGATTTTTTTGGGAGACTAATCACCGCTGTGTTTGTAAGTCCTGAATCTGGAGATCATTTTTTTACCGTTAATGCAGACGATATGGCTGAGTTATACTTCGGAATTTACGGTAATGAAGAAAAATTGATCTATAACACAGCATCACACACATTTGGACGATACGAGTTTTTCCAAAAGACTGCGCCGACAAACCTAACTGCTGGTAAAAAATACAACATCCGGGCTGTTTACCTGGAAAGACAACACCTTGACTATTTCTCTCTGGGGGTGACGTTTCCAAGTGGCAAGACAGTAAATCCAATCACAGATAGATATTTTCAACCAATTAATGAAAACTAAATCAATCGTTTGTAGTAAAACAATTTCGGATTGCCTTTTAAAGAGGAAGTACGTTTGACATAGAAAAAACCTCAGCTAAGAATTCGAACTGCACTGCAAGCCTGATTTGTAATTGCAGAAATATGACTTGTAAACTTATTCGTTTGTATCTATGCGCAAATAATTTGGGCGCATGTTTTACGAATTTTAAAAAAAGAAGAAATTGTTGATTGTCAATTTCATCAGTCCCGTTCTTTAACACGCCCGGCCTTTTAATACGCCCGATTTTTATTACACCATTTTTCGTTTTTTATGTTTAAACACCCATAAACATATCTGTAAGACCCGTCTTTTTAACGGCGTTCTAGAATAATCAAGGCTACTAAGGAACGACATAGTCAGGGCCAATTAAGTATGGTCAGGATAGTCTATAACGTGCTTTGAATGTTAGCAAAGTTCAACCAAATTGAATGAATTTTTATATTTTGATGTAATTTTTCATATATGCTGTTTGTCAGTTTTCTATGAGTGCTGTTACGTTTCATATATGTCGTGTGAGTGTCCATATGTGTAGTATATATGTTCATTTATGTCATCTGTCAACAAACATTTCGCATCTGGTCATCGATATTCTAACAAATCTTTAGAGAATCTGGTCACTTGTTTTTAAAAAGCAAGAAAGCATGTCATATAGATCAAGGTAAAATTTCGTATCAGTACAATCCTATTGTTTTCAAAACGGGCGCATGCGCTACACATTGGGTTAAAATACGTCGTTCTTTAAATACACACAAGCATTATTTTAGCAAAATTATATATTAGGAAGGCGCGCTAGGAGTGGTATTGGGGTTAGGGTTAGGGTTAGGGCTAGGATTAGGTTTAGACCTAAAATTATTTTTAGTAGCCCCACTAAAACTAGTTAGCCCTAACAGTCCTAAACTAGCCTTAAACTGATCGCATCTCGTTAGATAATCGCATCTCGTTTGATTCAACTGATACGAGATTTTACATTGGTCACCTTCTTGTGGGCCAGCAAAAACTATAAATCTCAAAATCTCTCGAACAAAACATCGTTGCAAAATGAAACTTGATAGGTGTCAACGTTACTACTAAATCTTTATCTGAAATGCAAACTCATTGAACAAAATTAGGTCTGCCAGATGGCAGCAATACTACGAGACCTTTGTTTGCTAACTAAAATATTGGAACCACACCCAATATTACAGTTTTACCTCGGTACTTCAAATACGTGATTCTTTTCGTTGACCCCTTGGATTTCCCTTAAGAAATTCTTATGAATTACCCTGGATTTTTGTAAATTTGATTTTGCAAAATTTGAAAATGCTTTATGTCTGAGGTTCGATAGAAATTTCCAAAACAGATTTAAAAATTTGACGCTGAATTTCAAAAATGGCTTTTGTGACATCTTCGATGACCACTGTGGCACAATTTTAGGACCTCATAACAGTGATGCCGCCTGCCAAATTTTATTTTGTATCAATGCTTGGCTCAGACGATGTTAATTTTCCCAAACTGTTTCAAAATAAATAAGCGTGACATAAATACGCATGATTATCTGAGGCCTCAAAATAAATGAATTCATGTACGCGTACATCAGGTAGTGACATATATAATTTGCAAAACAAAAAATATCAAATTGGCGCAATGCGTAGTTTGTATCAGACGTTGATTGTAATCTTACAAAAAACACTCACCGTTTCTAAGCAAGCCGGTACACGGGAAGGTATTAATTTACTTAAATTTTACTGTTGAATTTATCTTATTGCACCACGATGTTTTTCAAAAACTTTTTGCAAATTGCTGAACTGACTTATTATTATATAACTTGAAATATACGTATAGAATAATGTTTGAATCTGTGAATTTGAAGAAAATAACAAGAAAGCAAACTTTCCTAAATACAACGTTTATTTTGCTACAAGATCAAAATTTATGTTAAAACAAGAAACTACCTTATCGGGACAAAATCAGGGTATAATGAATAAATTGTGACTAAAATCTAAATTTTTATTCTTACTTGTTTTGACTTGTTCTAAGTATGTCTGGGATTTTTCTCACTCAATTAAAGCCCATGTTTTTGACAATTTTATAATGTTACGGAAGTTTGTCCAGGAAATAGAAACTAAAACCAAAAAATAGAATAAAAATAGAGAAAAAGTTTTAAATTGAAAAAGTGACTAACTTTCAACTTTAGTTTTTTCTGATTTTTTTTACCCCGATTTCTTTTATCCTGTAAGGTTTTTGCATATATACATAAAGTTACAAAAGAACCGTGAAAATTTTACATATTCACTGCATGACAGAATAAGCTTATTTACGTGTCAGAGCCATCAAAACTGGCAACTACTATTAGAAATCACAGAGTATACCGAATGATAGAAAGACCTAACGTTTATTTCTCTCCGGGCACCACGATTCCAAGATGGATAACTTCAACCCAAATCACTAGGCAGTACTACACTCTGGTTTTCTCCGTTTTCATTAAAAAAGTTGTTGATGTGTTATTTATTTTTATCGAATTTTTCTCGGCAAAAATTTTCCAAAAATTTTCAAATTTGTTCAAATCATGACAATCAATTCCTGCAAATGAGGTCAACAACAAAGCTAAATTCCACGAATGTGGACAGCATTTTTTGACCCTTTTAATTCTCAAGCATGCATTCCGCTTTCCTTTAAACTCCCGAAAGTTTTGTTCTGTTAAAATTGTCGACCACTCTTGCTGAATGTATTTTCATTCAATGAAGTATTTAATGAAGAAAAGTTGTTAAAAATCGTTATCCAACAAACACAGCAAAACCGTATTTCAATGCCTCCTTCAACTCAACTCCGTCCTCTAATAAATGCCGCAGACTAAAATCTAAAAAATTAACAAACGTTACGCCGTTTGAAAAAGGAAATACAATATATGACATTTATTGATATCCCAAAAATTTCCATCAAAGGTAAACAAATAAAAACTAGAAGAAGAAAAAAGATTTTTGGTTAAGAATGATTTATAAGAGCATACCCATCGGGCAAAATCGTTAAAAAGTCACCGTGGAAGAGTGTATGTCTATTAATAGAAATACGCTCCACCGCAAAGATTTTTAACAATTTTACCAGCTGGGTGAGACTACTGCATTTTAAAAAGAAGAATGATCGAATTTATGGAATGACTTGAAAAATTCTGTGAAAATAAATTTATAGGGTTTCAAAGTAAAGCTAAAATCCATTGCTCAAAATACCTTACGTGGATTAATTTTCGCGTGGAGAAATTTTCGCGGACACTCAAAATGACCTAATTTAGCGTGGATTAATTTTCGCGGATGGCGGAATTCTGATATTCTTTGCGTGGATTAATTTTCGCGGATAACAAAATTTTTTTGAATTTTCACGCATGCTTTTAATGAGAAACAGAACGATTGTAAAAGGATTTTGTTATCAAAACTCTTCAATAAACAATGTTTACACAATATCTAAAGTTCTGATATAATTTTCACTTTTCTTCAAGCAGATTAATTTCGTAGTTCAAAAAAATCGAATTTTCGCGTGGATTAATTTTCGCGGACGGCCGAAACTTTGAATATTTCGCGTGGATCAATTTTCGCGGAAAACTTGAAAATCCGCGAAAACCGCGAAAATTAATCCACGCGAAAATTAATCCACGTAAGGTAAATTGAGAATTTCGGTTTTAATTGTTAGCTACTTATATATTCAGCTGGAATTACTTAAAATAGAGTCAAGTAATACCCGAAGCAGGCACATCATGGTCAAACAACGTTGCAACAATGTTATAATAATATCAACTACGAAAGTCTAAATAACTTAACCCAGCGGGGACATCATGGTCAAACGACGTTGAAAAACGAAGTTGTAACGAAGTTGTTTCAACGTCGTTTGACCATGACGCGCCTGCTGGAAATCTTGTAGTGTTTCATATATGCTACGACAAAATATACCTAAACTCTTTTTTATAAGAACCAACCAAACAGTAAAGCTTTTATTTAACGCCTTTGTTCTTTTAACGCCTCTCTCTAATAAATTTCTTGTCTTCTGCTGAGTGAAATATAAAACTTCCCTCGATTTATGGCGTTATAAAAAAGTTAGAAGAAAAACGGTTTAGATTTTGCATCTTATCACTTTTTTCCCTCCACAAATTACCGTATTTAATCGAATAAGCAGTCAACTTCTTTCAAGCACATATCTTCAACGCACCAACCCCAAATCGTATTTTTTTTAAATAAGCGCCTACCCTCGTCCGCTCTTTTCTGTGGAGAGGGCGCTAACTTGATCAGACTCCTTCAAAGGCGGGCGCTTATTTGGAACTTAGCAGTAATTAAGTTTTTACATTACAAAAAATAAAATTCTCTATTTATACAGAAATTAAGCGCCCATTCATCTAAAAAATTAAAAAAATTAATAGATGCCCATGGCGCAACAAAAATACGTATCCCCATTTTCAAAAAATACTAAATAAACAACAATAAGGAAGAAACTTGAAATTGCTCTCTATTTATAATAAACCAACCAGAAACAGCCTATCAAAACGCAAGACGGAACTTGAAAAAATGAATAAGAATTAGCACACGTTTATTCGGTACTCTAGAGTTTAGTGAATTAGTTGGGTTTTTTTGTTTTAATCAAAGCTATATATACCGACTATAAACAAACAGAGTAAAGCTTAATTTTCAACAAAAATGTAATTTCGCGAATTAACTCAAATATAGTTTTTTCGAGAATATGATTTCGCAAAAACGGCGAAAATGCGCGAAAATCGCTAAATTTTCTTCCCGTGAAAATTTCTTCCCATAAAGTAGTTAAAGATAGTTTCTCAAGGTCACAAAGGAGAGTTTAACACTTCATTAGTGATATCAGTACCTCCTGCAATCGTAGAAAATATGGTAAAGTATTAGAGCTATCAGGGGGTATAAAGTTTAATCGAGCATCGCATCTCAAAAGATTGGAGTTAACAACACCCTTGCAAAATCAAGTTTACTACTACTTTTGCTCTAACCTGATTAAAAATCTAGGAGGTCAAAAATAAAGTGTTAATAAAACAAATATTCAGCTCATCAAACTATTTGAATAGAATATATAAGATAAGATAATATGTGATCATTATGTTATTCCCATGCGGTTACATTATTTTCATGAGTTTATAGTATTCTCATGTGATTATCTTAGCAATATGTTCCCATTTCTTGCAATCGATTTGAACACCGCAATCTACAAAGGACAATTGAGGAGCATTCAATTCACTGGTCAATGCCACCGTTTCAAGTCCCACCAAGGCGTCTCGTAAACCATTTGTTGTTATTGATCGGTTGCCATTCAAAATTACCTCCTTCACTTTCGTTAACATGGCAAAAATCGAACTCAACTCGCGGTTTCCAAAATTGCATTTTGCAAAGCTAAGGCATTGAAGTCTGCTTTCCTCAACCATGGATAGTTTGTTTGCCAAGCTTTCCATTGCTGTTGACGAAATCAATTTGTTTTCGTCGAGCTTCACAGTTACAAGTAAATGAATGATCTCGGATAAACTTTTTACACACTCATCTGTCAAGTTACAATCTGACAAGTTAAGCGTTTCCAGCCGACAATTCGCAGGTGGGTTTGCAATGAAATTGGTAAATGTTCGAATTCCTTCAACTGAGATGCCATGATTCTTGGAAAAGTCAATTTCTGTTAAAGTCGCCGTAATGGCAAGCAAGGCAGTTAAATGACAATCTCTGAAATTACAATCACGAAAGCTAACAGACTTTAAATGGCCATTTGATGACGAGGAAATAATAGTTGCCAATGATTTTAAGTTTTTGGTGCTGATCTTGCGATTGTTTTCCAAATCCAAGTAACTGACGTTTTCAATTATGCCTTTGAAGTTATCAAAATCAACTCCATTTACAGAACAGTCTCGAAGCGTAATAGTGTCCAGTTTCGTTTTGCCAGCCTCGCGAAGCCTATCAGATAAGCATTTTAAACCAGACATGAACATTTCTTTGTTGTAGCTAAGATCAATAGATTTAACGTTCATCAACAGTGGTAAAAGTGCAAGGAGATGCCGATGGTTGAGTTTGCAATTCTGAAACGATATCTGTTCAAGCAAAAAGTTTTCCGATTCAACGGTTTCTTCGTCATTACAAAGCTCCTTCAAAGAATCTGGTGTCAATCTTTTATTTTCATCTAAAACAAGCTTCTTGATCAGTGGCAATATTCCTTTCAATTCTTTACAATGTTCCAGTGAAATGTTTGAGTCCTTAACGACGAGACTGTTTAGGCTTTTACCTGTCTCATCTTTCAGCACCTTCCTCAAGGAGACCAAAACATCCGCACTCATTCTCTTATTGAAACTGATGTCGAGCTCAACCAGTCTCGGAATCAAAACTTTCAATGCCATTATGTGCTCCGATCGAATATTGGTCTTCTGTAGTTTCAGGCATTCTAAGTTAGACTTGCCACTTTGTACACATTTACTTGCTAACAAATGTAAGCCTTCTGGTGAAAGACTTAAGCAGGCGCTGAAATCTACTTTCTTCAGCTGATGCACAAAACTCGATATTGATTTAATTATTGAATGGGTCAAATTCCATCCTCGCAATTTGAGATTTTCTACTCTGCATGATTCAGTTGCTTCAGTTGCAGATACTAGATACGACAGACTTGATTCTGTTAAAAATGGTTGGTTTGAAAGATCCATCTTTTTGATAGATGGAATAAGAGGAGAAAGCGCCTTCATAATTGGGTCAGTCAACAAACATTGGTCCAAGCTAATTCCATCTATCGAAATAGGAGCTTTATTTTCCATTTCTGCATTTTCGAAGACATCAAATGTTATTTCAGGATTATTGTCCAAATGGACCTGTTTTAGGCTAAGCAAGAAAGATACTATTGGTCTTAAACGACTCTTTGTCAGCTTGCATCCCTTTAAAGATAAGCACTCTAGATTAATTGCGCTTGCACGATATAAATAATTTTCCAGTTCTTTGTACCCTTTCGCTGTGATCTTTCTGTTGTATGACAAATCAAGAGATTTCATCTGAGGGAATAGGTCATGCAATGCTTGCAAGTGAGAATCACCAATGTTACACGACTGCAAGCTAACATTCTGTAGATTTTTTGGATTAGTGCTGCAAACTAGATTTGATAAAAAGAAGTAGTCAGATGGCTGCAGTAATGGATTCATATCAAGAACAAGGTGTTTCAAATACGGGATTATCCCTTCCAATGCCATCAAATGTTCCCGTGTCAAGTGGCTGTCTGTCAAGTTTAGACGCTGCAATCTAAGGGTACCGGGATTAAGTGTTGCGGATAGATGTTCTAATCCGGTAGTGGACAGTACAGTATGACTGACATCCAAATCTTTTATCTGATAAAGTAAAAAGTGGAGACTCTTTAAGGAGGTATCTGATATGCTCATGTTTTGCAAAATTAATGTGTCCAACACAACTGACTTGTCGTGGGCAGGATGAAGAAAGATTTTCGCAAAATGCTGATAGCCGTCGTTTGTTATTTCATTATTTCCGCTCAAATTGATGC
>JAYJMG010134082.1:0-13701 GCA_036873935.1 Stomotoca atra
GTAATTTACCGAAAAAACTTCAAAAAAGTTATGGATCCATTTTTTTAGAGGGTGTTCCAAACACTCGCGTACTACGCCATTGAATAATAGAAAATATTTTAAGTGGCTTGCCTAGAAAATCTCATAGACCTATAGTCAATGGATTGTTTCCACTGGGGGCCACTGAATTAGAGTCTGACACTAGTTAAATGCCAATTTCACAGAAGTAAGGCCAAGGTAAATTGATTTTCTGTTATGCGTGTCCGCGCGCATTCGTATTTTCTTGCCGCATTTGTAGTTTTTATACCCAAATGAGCGCGTTTGTGCTTTTTACCCTCTTCTCAAGAACGACCACAAACTGTACCTACATGTTCTGCCATTATGAATTCTAGTTCGCGAGCATTGGTAGCTGAGCATGATGACACAGAAAAAAAAATATCAGTTGGTATTGGTATCAGTTTTTCTTCGTGTTTTATGCATATAAATTAATAATGGCTGTTTCCTATGGGACAAAAAATGTAAAAACGTTAGCCCGTTTGACTTTTTTTGTTCATAAAAAGCACCCCGCGTTCGCATTTTTGCTTTAAAAAAAACGCATTGCACATTGGGTTTTTGACCTGGGCACGCATAACAGAAAATCGATTTATCTTGGCCTAACAAACACAAACTGAAGCATACTTAAAGTCTTAATATTTTTATTTCAGAAGAACGTTGTTTTGTACAAGTTGTATAACTTTTATTTCTGAATGTAGCAAGCAAATAGCTGCAAAAACTCCATACAGAGGAGCAAATGCTAAAAGATTATAAGTTTAAAGATTATATAGTTACTGTCAGATGAAGTTTTTATGCAAAACAAATTCTTGATATTATTTTCTGTCACCTATTTAAATTGATGCAGTTGTAGCATGGCCCGATCTTAGCTGTGTCAGGTCTTTTTATCTTTTTCTGGTGTTTATTAATTCATCTATAAACAATATTATATATTCTTCTTTTCTGGACATGTTTTTAGGTTATCATTAGGAATTAATAATGGCAGAAATAAAAGCTGTGCCCCTTGGAGCCGGACAAGACGTTGGACGCAGCTGTATTATTGTGACACTAGGTGGAAAAAACATAATGTTGGACTGTGGCATGCACATGGGCTATAACGATGAAAGAAAGTTTCCTGATTTTTCTTACATTGCAAAAACAGGGCCATACACTGCGCACATTGATTGCTTAATTATTTCTCATTTTCATCTTGGTGAGTCCTATTACTTTTTTCGAAGCTGTTGTCATTGTGAAAGCTCTTTCTAACTGATTAGGGATATCAAATTTGGTCTGAAACATAGGACAAGATAAGTTTAGCTTGTTTGTTTATAAAATTAACTTAGAGGGAAGAGTATGAGAAACTTTGACATGGAACAGATTCTTTGTAAAAGCCCTATTCTTTTGTCTAATCCTGCTGAAACAACATTCCAGTAATGTTGAAAAGAACTTAAATGTGTTTTTAAAAAGTCTTCAGTTTTGTAGAATACATGTGTCGGGTATTGTTTTGCAGGAAATTTGCAAAGATTAGCAATTTTGTTTAAGATTTTATTTGCCGTTTAGACCATTGTGGAGCACTGCCTTATTTTACGGAGATGTGTGGTTACGATGGACCGATCTATATGACACATCCAACAAAAGCCATATGTCCTATCTTACTTGAGGATTTTCGAAAAATTCAAGTGGAAAGGAAGGGAGAAACACACTTTTTCACCTCTCAGAATATTAAAGATTGCATGAAGAAGGTGATACCAGTAAACTTGCATCAGTGTGTACAGGTAAGAATTCAAGCGACATTGATCGTCTAATCTTCCAGTGCCATTAAATTTAGTTTTTGAAAACAATGGTTTGTTTTTATCAGTTAAAGATATATACCATATTTCCTGTAATAAGCACTCAGCCTTTATTAAGTGTTCCCCTCTAATAAACGCCCATCTAAATCCGAAAATAATTTTATAAGTGCCACTCAGGCCACTCAAATCAGGAAAAAACACTGCATATTTTGAGAAAAAGTTTATTACAACTTTATGTTCATATGAGCAGCTTTATCACTCTGTCTTTTTCTGGCCTCATCCAAAAATATCTGTACAAATTTACATTTTTATCCACACACAATGTTTGTAGCAGGGACAACTAAACCAATCATAATGGATCAAAAGTTGTTTGAATTTATGTCGTCTTTATTTCTTTGGTTTTCCAATAAGCACCCACCCTAGTTCGTTCACCTCTGTCAGTGCAGTTTTATTGGAAGAAAAGCATTTTTTAGGTTGATGATGAATTGGAAATAAAGGCATATTATGCTGGTCATGTTATTGGTGCTGCTATGTTTTATTGCCGTGTTGGTGATCACTCATTTGTTTACACAGGTAAATTGATTAAGTTGTAAACAATGAAGTTGGTATTTTCCGAAATTTCTTGAAACATTTATACTGTAGCAAAGAAGTTTTTGCTGTTCTTATTGCTAGCTGAAGAGATTTGTACACAATGATGAATTTTTTAGGTGATTATAACATGACCCCAGATCGTCACTTAGGAGCGGCTTGGATTGATAAGTGTCGACCTGATCTTTTAATTACTGAATCAACTTATGGCACCACCATACGAGATTCAAAACGATGCAGAGAGATGGACTTCCTGAAGAAAGTCCATGAAACCATTATGAAAGGAGGGAAGGTAGGCAGGCTATGTTTGCCATCACTTTGTCGCCAATAGTTTACAAAGCCTGAAACTGAATTTAAAATACTTCTAATTTAATATATTTTTTGAAATTTGAGCTGTTGAATTTCAATGTATTCCATAAGTGTTGATTAATGTGTTTTTGTCTTTTTGCTGTATGTTCTTTAGGTTTTAATTCCAGTTTTTGCATTGGGTCGGGCCCAAGAGCTTTGCATTTTGTTAGAAACATTTTGGGACCGTATGAACATTCAAGTACCCATCTATTTTTCCACTGGGTTGACAGAGAAAGCTAACCACTATTATAAACTGTTTATATCTTGGACAAATCAAAAAATACGAAATACATTTGTCGAAAGAAACTTATTTGATTTCAAGCATATCAAAGCTTTTGATCGTAGTTACATTGATAATCCTGGTGCAATGGTTGTTTTTGCCACACCTGGTATGCTGCATGCTGGTTTGTCTTTACAAATATTCAAGAAATGGGCTCCTGATGCTAATAACACTCTTATCATGCCTGGCTATTGTGTCATCGGCACTGTGGGTCATAAAGTCCTGAGTGGACAGAAGAAAATTGAACTGGACAAAAAAACAACAGTTGATGTGAACCTGTCAGTGCAATACTTATCATTTAGTGCCCATGCAGATGCTTCAGGTATTATGCAGCTTATACGGCAATGTGAGCCGAGAAATGTAATGCTTGTGCATGGTGAAGCCTCAAAGATGGAGTTTTTGAAATCCAAAATCAATGAAGAATTCAACTTAAATTGTTATATGCCTGCTAATGGAGAAACGGCTGTCATACCAGTTTATTCAAAGATAGTTATTGACATGGCAAAAGGTATGCACGAGGTCCCCAAAGTTTGCAACTTAAAAAGGTGTCTCTATTCTTTGTAATTTCTTTTGACTTGGTGACTGGATATGTTTTTCTCAGCTTCACTATCTTTTTTTCTTATTTTTTCTTATTATTTTTTTATTTTTGTTTCTCGTGTTACTGATCTCTAATATTGCCGACTGTTAAGTCTGCATTTTTCTGGGTAATGAAATGTTCTTTGCAACGTGAGGAATGCCAGAATTCGTTCCTTGAAGATGTTATAAAAATGGTATTCATGGTAAATTGTGATTTTAAAAAAAAACATTTGATAAATCTTTTAACAGGTCTCTTAAAGCGTAAAACTACTGGAGCCCATGATTCTCAATCAAAACGACATCGTGCAATCAAAGCTAATAATGAAACTCCTGTCGAAGGAATGCTTATTATAAAGAATATGGACTTGAAGTTACTGGAAAGCAAACAAGCTAGCGAAGAACTCAATCTGGAAGAACATCAACTGAGGTTTACCTCATCAGTAAAAATAGAGTCTTATGAAACAATAGAAGAATTTTTCCCAAATTTGAAAACAGACTTAGAAGATGGATTTGCAGAAAATACTATTGATCAAATCACTGAGACCACGTTAGCTGTGGACTCAGTTATCTTGAAACTGCATCAATCAAGCTTTGAGGAAAAAAACTTGAAGAAAAGCAAAAGCGTGAAACATCTGCTTATATCATGGAAATATGAAGATGAAGAATTAGGGAGCAGAATATTAGAATATCTAACACCGTCCGAACAACTGCCAGAATTTTAGATTTTCTTTGTTGTGTTGTACATAGTTGTCGTCAGTAATAATCATGCTGCAAGATGATATTGTGAAAACATGTTTTATTATATTTTACTTTCGCTTCTTTGTACAATGGAGATAAAACAAATAAAACAATGAAACCCGGAACTTGAAAGACATAGTTACATCGAAAAAGAAAACAACTACATGGAAATCGATCATCAGTTTTATCAGTTTTTGTTTATTTTTCTGCTACTACTGTATGTGCCATGTGAATACGGCTGAGAAAATGTATCTTAAAATAATAAACATAATAGACCTTGTCAATACTGTTTAATGTTTGTTCATTCAAAATTAAATTTTCATTCAACACATTCTCATTCTAACATAAAAACTGCCCAATCCACTTTTCTGGGTTTTTTTGTTTGTTCGCCATCAATTATTTATGAGGCAAAAGGAGATACAAGTAAACAGCTTTGTTATCCTGTGAAAAAAAGTTCATTATTCTACAGCAATGTAAGAGCAAGAGGAAATAATTTGTCTTCGTAAATTTTGCAATGCAACTATATTTGTTGGCATTGGAATGAAGGTGAACTCGTAGGCTGTATGCTCATAAACGAGGATATGGATTACGGGATGTTTGCAGGTCATGTTATTGATTGATCGGAGGATAACCAGAAAATTATTATGGTATGAATTTTTCTTACTTTTTTCTTTGATGATTTTTTAAGTTAGCAGTAATTGTGGTGACCAATAGATTATCTTTAATTTGTGTTCATTTGAAATTTTTTTACCTAGATGAAAGAAAGATTTTATGTTGACTTTATGTTGATTTCACAGCACATTTAATGGCCATAATGAAATGAGAAGACTGGAATGTATTGATATCCACATGACAAGGTGAGATATGTCATGTGGTTTGTAATGGTTTCATTATTGGCTTTGATGTGAATGTGGTAAACAGCTACTTTTTTTGTTCAGTCAGTATTAAAGCTCATGTAGACTTACTACTATATTGGCTTTGATGTGAATGTGGCAAACAGTAGCTACTTATTACTATATTGGCTTTGATGTGAAAGTGGCAAACAGTAACCACTTTCTTTGTTTAGTCATAATCTTCATGTCAATTAAAACTTGTTGTCGTGTAGACTAAGCTTGACAATAAGGGGTTCTGTGAATGAAGAAAAGCTTGCGAAACAATGAATTTATCAAGATTTAAATCCTACTACCAAACATGATTTCATCTTACTAATGCACAAAAAAATGTCAAATAACCAATCTTTTTTTGCTGGCATGTCAAAATTTTATTTTCGTTAATTGTGCACCAATTGAGAAAATTGAATTGTAAGTGTACCATGTGTTTAATTAATTTGTTTATGAGTTAATTGCTTGTGGAAATTAAAAACACGTTTAGTTTAGCCGACTGTTGAAAGCTTGATGCCAAAATAAAATTTCAAGATTTTCTGTGTTTTGTTTCTTATTTACTTTGTGACATCTGAATCAATGGCGATAAATGAATTTACCCTGAATAACATCAATGGAAATGCCATTCAAGCATATTACACAAAACAAGAAAACTTCAGAGGGCTTGGAACTCAGGCTAACACTTGGCTTGCACAGAATGCTGCACTACTAATGCACCACATTACTTTACACTATTATGTTGATTCTTAAGTTTGAATTGATACGGCATTCTGATCCAACTCAGTTCTCTATTTTTGATTCTTGAATAAGATGATTTTATCATTTTCCTAAATTGCTTTTTAATTACATTGTATGCACAACATTTTCATTAAGAGTAATCAGACATGTATCAGATAAGTGAACTATTATTGTGCACTATTATTGTGAATTATTATTGTGAACTTTTCATCATGGCGACAAGAAACAGATTGATTTTTGTGTTACAGCAATTTTGTTGACGAGGGAAAATTTAAACAAAGATGGTACATTATGCAATATTGATGACAGTTGTACGGCGGGTTAAATGGTGATTTCTTGATGAAAGTTGTACGGCGGGTTAAATGGTGATTTCTTGATGAAAGTTGTATGGCAGGTTAAATGGTGATTAACTTCTGCAAAGACACAATCCTCTGGACCAAGGTCAAAAAACTGACTGGGTGGGCAGAAGGATATCTGCTGAAAGTTGGCCCATGATTGGACTCAGTAAATTCTTCAGAGAAAAGAGTGGTGGGTGGCCGGTGACAGAATGTAGTACTACTGTGCATTTCGAATCGCTGTTTTCTGAACATTTCGAGTAGCTTGAGGTTTGCCCTACTGGCTTTTGATTTCGTTTTCAGGGTGTGGCATTTTAGCCTGTAACTTGAAGACAGTTTGAACAAAACTTTGCAATTAGCAAATTCAGATTTCAGATTTGAGTCTAAACCCATGCAAATTTTCAGGAACATTAGCAGATTTTCAATTTTTGCTCATAACTTGAAGAATGACCCCCAGATTCGAAATCAGCACCCGTGAACTGTACTAAGTGCAAATTTTTAAGCATTTTAAATTTTGGACCAAATTGGGTCCAAATCGCCCCATTTTAGGCAAAATTCGAAAATTGAGCCCTAAATTTGTTTATTGTGCAAATTTTCAAGAAAATCGGAGCATTGTCAATTTTGTGGCCTATTTGACCCTATTTTATGATGTCATAATTCACATGGTTAGAAAATTTCACTTTGCATGATAAAGGTTTATGGCAAGCATTGATCTTTTGTCCAGGAGATACATCATTTAATGACATAATAATGTCAGTGCCCAATTTGCCCAAAATTTTCTATTCCAAATCAGCACCCCCAAATTGTCTTCTGTGCAAAGTTTTTTGGAAATTGGAGCATTTTTAGTTTTTGGGTAAATTTGGATCAGTTTATAGCGTCATCATTGGGTGTGGTCTCAAAGTTGTGCTTTTCAGGAAAGAGACTTCTTGTAGCAATGATGTCACCTGCCAAGTTTGTCAAAACTGTGTTTTGTTCAGGAGTATTTAATGGGATTTGTCAGTACCAAATGTATCTAAATTGTGACATCATCAATGCTTTTTTTCAATTGCAATCATGCAATATTTTTTTTTTATTTACTTGTTCATTGAGTTTAAATAATTATGTAACTAATGCACTGAAAAATGTCTTGATTCAGTATGTTTAACCATCTGCCATGTGGGAAATTTAAAGTTTTATTATGTGGGTGAAGAGAATGGCTAGGTGCTGTAGGGTTTACCACTTACCAACATTAATTGCAGGCAAACATTTGATTTCTTAAACACAATCTGCAGTCATTATTGGAGACGAAGACTCAAAGAAGCTTCATCATCAGCCGATTAACCAATTAGAATGCCGTCCTAAAGTAGCATGGCTTATATATTATGACACTGGAGTTAGTATCTTACACAAAATGTTCATAAAAAACAGTGTGTCAACATGTTGTTGTAGCTGAATATTCCTGGTTGCCTATTTCTTTTGTTTCATGAGATATTTTAAACAAAAAGAAACTACTGATTAAAATTTGAAAACAATAACAACATTCTATAATACTAGAAAGTACAAAAATGTCAGCATTTATAATCTTCTTTTCATTTGGCTGTATCACTGAATTGCTGATTACAAAAAGAAAAACTAGCCCTGTGGGCCAGAAGACTTTCTGCTGTTACTTAGCCTGTCTTCTTTTGTAGCTTTCATAATATTGAGCCTAATTTAGTCCAAAATTTCCTTTTTGAAGTCAAATTTTGAAAAATAACACCTGGATTTGAAATCAGCAACCTCAAATTGAGCAATGTGTGAATTTTCAGAAGAAACCAAGCATCTTTAATGTTTTGGTCTAATTGGGTCTTGTACCCCCGTCTCAAAGTCGAAATTTGAAAATTGATCTCCACGTTAAAGCTAAATTAACTAAAAAAGAAAAAGAAAACCAAGGAGAATGCAGACGGTTTAAAAGTCTTTCTTTGCTCTGCAGAAAGCCAATAGTATATATATTTTTGTGTATTTGTTTTTAAACAATGATGAAAGGCAATTGAAAAGAACAAGTATGAAGCTCTCTGAGTGTTATGATTTGCTAATGTGATAATTGCTAAATTATTTTTTACTGAATGAATAAACTAAAGCCACTTTTTTTGTATTTTTTAAGGTGTGTGCATATTTTGCAAGTTCATTAACAGATGAGGCATGCTAGACCAGTGTTTTAATTTCTTAATTAGAAATGTGCAAACATGTTATATAACCCAAGTGCTATTTAACGAATTAGGGGCTGTAATTCAACATTGTTGACAAATCACTAGCAATAATGTTGTGTCGACTGATTAAGACTTCATTTTTTGTGGTTATGAAAATAATGTGTTAGAATGTAATCATCGTTAGTAGTCATATCTTGCAGAGGCAAGTAATTATTGTTTGGCATACTTTTGTGGAAGACGTGAGATATATTTCTTATTATTATTTGCTTACATAAACAGTATACAGTAATTAAATGCAGCAAAGGTTGCATAAACAGCATTGTCACTGCTCTTTGTAGAAATGACTTTTTTATCTAGCTATTTTTTTGTGTCAATCTTCTCTCATTTTTTCTTTGCTTTTGTGAGGTAAATTAAAGTATCATCATTATCAGCTGGTTCTTCTTTTCTTTTCATTTCCATTGTTAGGTGCTGACTTAAACAGTGCATATACATTATTTTGTTATGTGCACTCTGCCTTGAGTTTTTTTAATGTCTATAAATTTGAGACAAAAGAAATTAGTTAATGACTTGTAATGCTACGGTCTGTCTGCTCGAAACTAATACCCTTTATTAGATTTATTTTCAAGACTTTGCTCTTTTGTGGTCATGTGAAAAACATGTGTGTAATAACAGGACAAAACTTGTGTTCAATAATGTTTCCTACTTTCTGTAATATCACATACTTCAGAAATTTCGGTTTTTTTGCTGATTGATATAGAAAGTAAGTGTTCATGTGACTACATGTGGAAATATTTTAACAAGACATGTTATATCCTTTATTTGCTTCCTTTCTTTTTATAGCTTCAATAAACACTAACGTTTATTTTTCTTGATGATTAGCTTTGTTGTTGTTTTAAGAGAATGCTATCTTCCTGAACGAGTCCAGTAAACATGATGTAGCCTGCTTATAAAATTTTATGCCCTATTAAAATACGTCATTAGCCGTGTAATAAAGCAAGTAACATATACAATAACCTGACAAAGTATTTATTTATTGCTGCTTGACTTGGCTGTGTTAAGCTTTGCTCATTTGTCAATTTAAATAGAAATATTTGCATCAATTTTTCTCTATAGTTTTTTATGGTGTGAAGAGCAGGTGAGCTTTGCGATAGGAAGTGACCAGTTGTTTATTTGCATCCTTCATTTTTGAACTTTTTTATAATTTCTGTTTTCAAACAACACTTCTGGCTGCTGTGTGATGAAGAGGAGTTAAGTATGGTAGATCATATTTCAATTGCTGAAAACTTCACAATTGCTTTTTCTGGTTCTAGTGGGTGTCTTTCAGTGTTCTGAGAATTTTAAAGCTATAAGATAACTGGGAGATTTGCATGGTGGAATTAAATATTTAAACTTGAAAAGGACAAATCTTTCAACTCACGCACCTAGTAAGCTATTAATTTTAAACTAGTTTTTCGTATGAGTGCTTTGTGTGGCACAGACGCTACTTTTCTGTTGAAAGTGTTCTTGAGTATATTGTTATTGTGGTCGTCTGTTTTTGCTGTTGTTAAAAAAAGTGAAAGTTCAAATTGTAATGCTCTAATAATAGTATAATACTGCTACGGTCTCTGCAGAGCTTCTCTCCCCTCTTCCCTATTTTTCTTTGTTTAGATAGTTTCTTGCTGTGTGGGTGTTTTTTTATTTATTATAAATATTGCAACATTCTTGTTTAAAAAAAAGTAGTGAAAATAGTTTAAGGATTGTAACATGATGCACTTCATACATTTCATATTCTTTATTACTTTTCAATTTATTTTCTTGACCTTACCATGTCATAGGAGATATGAAAGCCTATTAGTTTGTTGTTAAATTAATAAGTTTTATATTTTCTGTGATTATAAGTTGACCTTCCCTCAGTTTTATCAATCTTCATTATATGCATGAAGGGACAAAGTTTACATCTGCATACTTCAGAGAACTTTTTATTTTTATTTTCACATAAGACTGTTGTATCAGGCTGCAGATATAGCTTGTGAACCAGAATTTGAAGAATTAGCAGATAAGCCTATTCATGGTGGGAAGGCAGTTGAAAGGATTTGATTGACTTAAGCATTATTCTTTCTTTAATTTTATCTTCTTTGTTGAGGCTTGTTTTTTTATATTACCAAACAGCAGCAATAGAATAATCTTTCAGAAATATAATCATTGTTATATATGAGTTCAATTTTTATTGTGATCTTACGAATTTTTCTTATTTTTTATGTGACATTTCCTAGAAATAGAATTGTGCTTGAAATACCTTTTAAATCTTGTGGTTTTATACGAATGGGAATGTACAAGTAGCCTGAGCTTATGTGGTTTTATACAAATAGGAATGTACTCCTGACATGAGATTATGTGGTTTTATCACAAGAACTTTCTCTTCTTTGGGAGGTTTATATTAAAGATTATTCCTTCAAGTTTGGGAATGATTTCAACTGTCTTAGGCAAGGAACAACATCAAGAATTAACATTCATTGATGAAATGTTTAATATCATTACTTTATGCATTGCTTTTGTTTTTGTTTCTTCTGTAATGTTATGACAATTTTACTCTTAGTACACACATTTTAAATGTTTCGTTGCCTCTCCAAATACTTTTTTATTGCGCGCTACTTATAATCTGAATGGGAGAGAAGACAAAAAAAAGTGTTTTTTCCCTCAAATTACCTTTAGGTTTGGCTTTGAGTTCCAATTTTTTAGATCGTCAGTCCTGAGAATAATGTTTGCTGGGATGTATGCTCTGTTGGGTATGCTTGGATAGATATAATTATTGCTCTTGCTGTTGAACCAAGTTGTTTTCTTACTACGTTTTACTTAATTTACTCTCATTCACTCTTGGATTATTTACTCTCATTCACTCTTGGTTAATTTACTCTCATTCACTCTTGGATTATTTACTATCATTCACTCTTGGATTATTTACTCTCATTCACTCTTGGTTAATTTATTCTCATTCACTCTTGGATTATTAACTCTCATTCACTCTTGGATTATTTACTCTTATCCACTCTTGGATTAATCACTCTCACTCGCTCTTGGATTATTTACTCTCATTCGCTCTTGGTTAATTAACTCTCATTCACTCTTGGATTACTTACTCTCATTCACTCTTGGTTAATTACTCTCACTCGCTCTTGGATTATTTACTCTCATTCACTCTTGGATTATTTACTCTCATTCACTCTTGGATTATTTACTCTCATTCCCTCTTGGTTAATTTACTCTCATTCACTCACTCTTTAATTTTACTTAAGATTTATTCTAGTCTTCCAACTTCGTTGACTATTGAAAGTATTTTTGAAGCTATTCATTGCACCCTTGACTTTTATTGTTTATTGTTTATTTTTAGCTAAACCCAATGGACATAGTAAGGGTTATATGGTTGGTATTTATCTCCTTCCTATTGAGTGGTTCTTTGGAGACTTTCAAAATAACTCGCAGAAAAAGTACAGATCTAATACTTCGAACTCCTGGTGATCGCTGTGGATCAAAGTATGATGCAACATGGCACAATACTGGTTGCCAGTGCGAAAAATATGAGAAAAAGACCTTAATGTCTACATATCCAACAGGTAGTGCTAAATGCGCTGGCCCAAAATTACTTGGTAAGTAATTATTCTGAACTGTTTTTTACTTGATGATTTCCTAATGATAACATACTTCTCTTTCTTTCTTCATCTTGGTTTTGGCTTTGGTTTGGCTCCGGCTGTTTTTCTCATCATCTTTTTTTCTCATAGGTTGTAACAACTCCTATTTTGTTGATAAGCCAGATGCAATGCTTTCGGTCAATGTACGTTCGAGATGTATGATTATTCGAACGGTTAACATTTGGACTGCTGATGTTAAGGAGTCTGGTGCTTGGAAGGACATTACATCTAAGATAGAACCAAAATTTAAATGGAGAGGGAGTAAGCTAGTGAGTGTTTACAAATTGGTTAAGAGAGAAATATATTCTCCTTTGTCTTTCATCCAGAAAATAACTTCCAAATCTTTTCTGTTTGAGCATATTAGAATACATTAGAGCTAGCCACTAAGATGAACAAAATCAAGTATGAAACATCTCATTAAAACAGGCTACTTGTTTGGGTTAAGAAATACTGCGTTTATCTGTGGTCTGATACTAACTCAAGTGAAATTGATCATTTAGCCTTGTTTCTTTGATCTAATTTTTTTTTTTTTTCTAGAACATATCTAATCTTGAAATAAATACATGGAAGGGCCAGTTGTTGAAAATAGATTTCAGCTGCAGCATCTGTATAACGGTGAAATTCATTGGAAGTATTGTGTGTAAGTTATAATTGACATCTTTCAAAATCTTGCTTTTTATTGCCTGGCAGGCTTTATTAAAAGGTTATTTATTATTAAGGCAACATTTTCATTGGTTAAGAAGTTCTTGATGACAGGCCATTATTTTATGGTTCTGCCTGTTGTTAAGAAAAATTTCTGCTCAACACGAAGAAAGTTTACGAAAAAGAAGACATTGCAGTGCTTTGTTTGGAATAAAATAAAAATATGTGCATATCTTTCTTTCCTCAAGAAGTAAGCCATTTCTTTGCAATCTTGCTTTACCCCACAAAAAGTGTATCTATGCATATGATACTTAAAATTTCTAACCTATTGGATCATCACATCGGCCTCACAAGCTCGCTCAGTACTTCCATCTCAGACAATATTTCTCAGAACAGAGCAAAAAAAAACAGTCAATACAGTTAACCCTCTATAAGACAGACACCCTCTGTGCAAAAGAAACTGTCAGTCTTGAGCAGGTGTCGGTTTTGAGCAGGTCTCCCTAATTTGCACATTATAAAGACTGATGGGTGCCTCTAGGCTCTGGACTTTCGCGTATTACGGCATCTACAGTGTAATCGAATAAAGAAACAGTTGTTTTTTGTTTTCAACATAAGAAAGGCAAACTTGACAAAAAAAAATGTTTATCAACTACACTTATTTATTGAAGCTGTTTATTTTGGAATGAAAAATTTGGTGATTGTTGCTTGTTTCCTGTTTCTTAGTCAAAATTTCACTGTAATATTGGCCAACAGACTTCAATAAGCGCCCGTATTCTTTTAAGCGCCCATGTTCTATTAAGCGCCCCCCCCCCTTCCAAGGGGGCGCTTAATAAAATTTTATATCGTTTAGATGGATGCTTATTTGAATTAAGCCATTTTTTTACAGAAGGATAAATAAAAACACGTTTTCCATGGTAAAAGGTATGTTTTTATTTCATTTTTTGTA
>JAYJMG010134193.1:0-13699 GCA_036873935.1 Stomotoca atra
CTGTGCACAGTAACTATACAGGTTAGTCATCGGTGTACAGTGCATGTGTACGCCCTCACTCGCTACGCTCACTCGGTTTTGAAATGATTAAATTCCCACATAGATTAGATTTAGAGACCGGTGAAGCCGCCCCGCAGTAGTGGGCGGGGCGAAGCCCGCCCGACGGGGCGGCGAAGCCGTCTCAATCTTGGGGTGGCGAAGCCGCCCGAATCTTTGGGGCGCGGCCACCCATCGTAGAACGGACCAAGCCCCAGTCTTTGGGGGGTGGCGCAGCCGCCCCCAATTGTGGAGACACAACCCCCCCTCTACAGTAGGGGGACATAGTCCCCTCTACAGTAGGACGGGCGAAGCCCATCCTAGGGGACGACGAAGTCTCCCCCAACCCCTGGAGGATAAGTAGACCCCAGTCGAGGGGAAGACGGGAGTGTACTTGTGTATTTAAAAGGATAAAGAAAATCACTAGATTTATTTACATTTATATTTAAACTATATAGATATATACATATATTCTTTACTCTCTACTTTTTTATATATATATATAACCACGACACATTACATAATTTACACTTAATATTAAAAAATTCTAATTTATAAATACATACTTAAATTATTAACATACAAATTTATTATTCGAAAACACGCATCTAGTTAACATAAAAATGTATCGTTTAATCATGACGTCATTACAATATGTGTTTCTACTAAACATAGCCATAATTTTTTTGAGTGAATGTCCCTGTGAAAGTTTTTTAGCAAAATACACACAATAGGCTCCACATACAATACTTGTATTACTTTGCAGTTGGGTTTTTATGGGAGATATTTTTAAACCAGGATATAGTGAATAAAATTCCTTTATTACACCACCATAAAACTCTGGAGTCATGCCATAGGAATCAAAGAAGTAGAGTATTTGTTTGTAACGATATAGTAACAGCCAATGACCGAAACCTGGTTCATGTAAGCTGTTCACTACCACACAGGCATTACCACCACTTGAAAAAATATTTTGCGGTAAGTAATTATTCATAAAGCACCCTTTATAATCTATAACTAAATTTATATCTTTTTCTAATATATCACTGATTTGGTTATTATCCATAATTATATTGTGAAATTGGTTTTCACCCTTCTGTTTGCATCAATTTCAACAACACCAGTAAATTTACCCACAATAAAAATTATAATGTTTTCTTCCTGAGCAATATCCGATTGAATGTCTATTTTTAAATTCCCACTTCTCTCCAAATGGATTACATCACTACAATTCGAAGTACGGAGGTCATATGTCATAATGGTGCGACCACTTCTGTAAGACTGGTGAGATAGTAAGTTTGTGGAGTTTATATTTGCAAGTGTATTGTGAAATACATTGGCAATGCTTGAAGGAAATTGACAAGTTAAAGTTTTCACAATGTTACCGTTAACGTCCACCCTAATATTATTTAAATTACAATGAGAAAGATACATTGAATTTCTATCGTATCGACCATTAATAGATTGTTGATTAACAAAGAAAATATGGAAATATTGTGGTATCAGTCCTGTAAAAATATCATCATGGGAAAAACTCGTATAGCCCCGTGGCCATATGTATGTTTTCGTAACAGTTTTTTCGAATAAATATTCAACACACCTATTTTGTGTAAAAAGAGATTTATTCAAAGCCATTAAAGCTGATGGGTATGGAACAACTTTTTCAACCCACAATTTCATATATTCAACGTTGTATTTATATTTTTCCCCAGTGTGTGTGTTTATCACAACCTCCGGAGGGGCTAAGTCAATTCGTAGTCTAATTTCTATACCGTTTAATAGATAAAAATTGGCTGAAGCAACATCCAAATTTAGTGGTACCACAGAATGAATACCATTTCTAGCATCTTCAACTATGCTACGTTCATGATTAACATTCAGATTGGTGGTGAATCCCTCATTTGTTATAATCTCTTGAATGTTATGTTGGGAGTTTTTATAAAACATATTGCGTCCGTGGGTTTCTAACAATGATTTATCCATATTTAAATACGATTTAACAACATTGTTTATACCAAAATATTGATCCGATGAAATTGATGTACCATTAAGAAATAAAGAGCATCGATTCATAATTCTATGTGCAAAACCATCAACTAGTGTAAGTTGGTCTGTTGCATCTAATTTACTACCATCTGCCTTTACAATGTTAACTTTCATTTCTATAGAAAAACTCTCCAGATCCATAAACTCTTGGGCATTGCTTGGTAGCACAAATTCAATATATGTATCTGTGAGATTACCATTATTAAGATTGGCATTCACGGGTAAGAAGTCTCGATAAAGTCTTTGAGAGATCCCACTTTCAACTTTATAGGTACGGGTGTAGGAAGGGAACTCCTCTGCAAGCGAGTTTGTATAGCGAGTTGTCGGTATAGAACCCCCTGAGGGGTTAGAGGAGATCATCCTTCCAGCACTAATATCTATAGCAGACTGACTGTGAATGTGATTTACATATATATATATATATATATATTTATTACGTCACATTATATAAATTGCTATCAAAAATATCACGAGGAGTCTTACACATCTTTTTCTTCCTTACTTGTTTTTTTTTAGTAGTTTTCCCTTTTTTATTTTTACCACCGTTGTTCTTTTTTCCTTTTATACTACTTTTTCGATTGTATTTTCTTTTCCCACCACCTTTTGAATTTATAACACGTGAACCAATATTTCGCATAGATTGTTTAATATTGCGTTTAATACTCTCACGGGGTGGCGTGTCGGTACTAATATCATTTGTAACATTACGTACAAAAGTTCCAAATTCAGGTAGAAGTATTCTTTTCAAAAAAGGAATAGAGTTTTTAGCAAATCTACCCATCATACCGAGAAATGACCCACCACGAGTATGGTTTTGATAAACACGAATATCATTCACACCACCACCGTAAACATTTTGTTGGAAATATCGTGAAAAGTCATCTGTAGATGGATGTGCGTAAGATACTCTCATCGTGACTGTTAAAGGTATACTGATAGATTTCATAATTAATTCTATATATATATATATATATATATATATATATACAGTTAGATTACATACGTCGTTTAAAATGTAAAACAACGGTTGTCACTACATCATCTGCAAATGGTAAATTTTCACCATTCTCACTTACTACACGAATACTTACATCTGTAATAACAGTACGTGCTAGATTTTTAAACATGGTAAGAGCACCCTTTTTACTATAAAATGAGGTATTCAGAGGTAAAATATCGAGTAGATGTACCATTTGGTTACCAACACAACTGGGTGTTATTACATCACAATAAATATATGCAATATTAAATGTATTTTCAAGTCTAGGGTATGAGGATATTAAATCAGATACATGACCGAAAATTACTTTAAGTTTATGTGAGATGATCAACTCACACCATAAAGTATTAGTATCATTAGGTTTTTTATATTTGTAAGAAAAATTGGAAAAATCCATCTGAATCTTAGTTGCATATTCATCTATTTTGAATAAAGATATCTTTTCACTTATAATTACATCTTTTCTTGTTAGAAATTCTCTAACATCTTGATCTAGTTTTGGGATTAGATCGTGAATTGTATTGCCTGTTAGATCTTTTTGTGGAAAATAGTCAAGTCTGAATTCATCATATCGTTTTCCATCTGAATCTTTCATATAAAAATATATTATCATGTTGTAATCTATATCACCCTTTCTAATTAAAACATATTTTTTTTCAAAAATTATATTTGCTAACCCAACCTCATACTCCATACCATGTAAATTACATGGTGAAATTAAATTTGTGAAACTCGAAGGAGAATTGGATTGAAAATTGGTTTTATCTCTACTTGATGAGAGATAGAGAAAGAAATCATCACCATCACCATTCATCATAAAGACAAGATAACCACTGATAAAAGGATGATATATACAACGATTTATATAATGTAAAAAAGGAAAATAATAAAGAATTAATAATATATATATATTTATTTACATTACAACAATATTATTATATTTTTCACAGAAAAAAAAAAGTTTAATTTACATGGAGATATCGTTTTACAGACTTAGACATATATACATATATTCAATACTAATTTAAATATCACAATCTAATTAATATATATACATACATAGAAATATCGACTACAGAATTATTATATATTTTTTAACAAGTCCACTGTCTAATTATTTACCATACATGTGTCACATATTTTGTTGTTGTAGTGGGGAACAAGTGACAATCACATCTGCAACAAAACAAAATAATGAATGTTAGACGATTAATAAAATATCCAATTTAAGGGAAATTTTTTCATTTTTTTAACTTTTCCACCACCTCCACCAACAATATTATCATCTTTAACTTCAACATTATTCTGCATTTCATTAGGATCAAGTTTCAACTTTTTAGCTTGTGTGGGAAAACTATTATTCTGATTTGTAAAACGTTCAATTACTTTTTTATTGAATATATATTTTCTTGGAATTTGTGAAAATATCTCCTCCAATACATCGTCAAATTTCTCGATCGACATATTTGGTGTTGTTATACTTTTAATAAAAGGTGTCATAGACACTGGAAAACCTTGTTTTGTTCTAGCTACTCCATTTCTCAGATTATGTAAAATTTTCTCATTCAATAAATATAATATAAGATCTTTACCAATGTACTGTCTAGTATTTGTAAAATTTCGTACAATTTCATTAATTTCATCTTCATTATATTTTTCCTTATTAAGGGGTGGGGGTTGAATAGATGGTGGATCAATAGATTTCTTGTCATCATTTTGTTTGAGAATTCTATCTAATTTATCAATTAATTGGGATGACACCTCAGGTGGTAGTGAAGAGTTTTCCAAAATATTTTTTTTCATTTTTTCCTCGGGTAATTCATTCTCACATTTGGTTATGTTAGACATTTCCCCAGCAGGCACCAAGACATATTCTTTCATTATAAAATATGTGATGTAAGATTTATCAATAAATTTACAGCATTAAGTCCATAAATTGTAACAAGCAAACTTTTTTTGTATGATAATGATTTTTTCCTATTTGCTAAATCTCGAACATAGTTCTTTACTCTTTGTAAAAGGGAAAACTGATAAGTATTTGGTTTTAAATTACCATTTAAAAGATTTACACAAATTTCTGAAATTAAATCGACTTCTTCCTTTTGAATGGTTTTAAAATATTCATATCTCTCAGAAGAATCGAGTTTTTCAATTTTTTTTACAAATGTTTTTAATTCTAATATTCTTTGCTCTCTACTTTTTCCAACATTTACTTTTTTTCCAGATTTTTTTTTGTCACCCATTGAGGTTTACTCGCAGGGTAGTTTATATATTTTACTAAAAACTTAATTTTTCCGTTGATTTTCTTCTGCTTAAGAATTTCAACATCATACAATTCTTTATTTTTCACCTTAACCAACTCGTGATGATAGAATGATCCGAGTATAGGTTGGTTGTCTAAATCAATTAGTGTGTATACAACTGGTGGTGGAGAAGTAGATATGGACTTGATTTTGAACACTTCTCTTGAAAACTTTAAGTGGAAGGCACGAGAAAACAGATTTCTGTTGACGGATACACGTACATGTGATCCAACTGATAGCACATTACTAACTGATTTGATATTTTTTAATTTACGGTTATATATCTCTTTACTAAGTTTAATAATTTCTTCTCCATCTGTTATCAAATGTACATTTAAAGGTTTTCTATTTAAAATTCTATGAATTGATAGGTTGTATGATAAAACCAACTTGTTTAAATCTTCAAGAAAACATTTGGAATTTGTCATTGTAGCATATCTACTTATTTTACGTTTCATCGTAAATATACATCTCTCCACGGGACTAGCTTTTATGGACTTATTTTTTGTGCTGTACCATGAAACATTATGTTTTTTATATATATTGGTCACTTGTTTTGAGAGAAATTCTTGACCCTCATCTGTAAATATTTTTTCATATGAATAGATACTGCTTGAGAGGAAATTATCAATTATGGGTACAACATCCATCGCTTTCAGAGATTTTAATGGAGAGATAGTCAGATATCTTGAATACCCGTCTATAAAAAATAAAAGATATTTACACTCACTTCCTTCATAATTTATATAACATACATCAGATATTATAGTGTGACCAGGATATGGGAAAATAAACATTCGCATTGGGAATCTTTTACGTGCTGGTTTATGCAGCGTGTACGAGTCCTGTCCTTGGAGATATTTCTCAACATCTCTCTTTTTTAAATCCAGATTTATTTCTTTAGCATATTTATATAACTTATCAACAGATGCGAGAGAACCTGGGTTTTCCAGGTTATTATATATTTTATCCATTTATTCACAATAAAAAAGCACGTTCATACTCATCCCCAGTTACATTTGTACGTATCATGAGTGGACTATCAAAACATTTTGTAAAATCTATAAAAAGATATCCATATTGCACATTCACAATCTTTTTTTTATACAATTTTATAAATTCAGAAATCTGATTATCAGATAAAAACGTGCGTCCAAAATACTGTATTTGACGAAGATCACGTGATCTAAATAAAGCTACATGTGTTGCATTTAGAGAAATAATTCTATACTCTTTATCACTTAAAAAGATATTTTGAGTGAGAAATAGAAGACTAATGTTTTTATGTCGTCCTCTTATGAAAGATTCGGCAGCAACTTTCATATGACCTTTATTATAAATTATATCGTCAAAAATAATTAATTTGGGACTATTTTCATTTTCATCATCATTTAAAGGGTCATATGAATCATCTCTTACAATATTTAAATTATTACAATTTTCCAAATCAGACCCTATAACTATAACTTTTGTAAAAACTTGCCGATATTTTGAAATTAATGCACTAACAAAATAACTTTTACCAGCACCACTTGACCCAGCTATAACTATTCTAGCGGGTTTTTGAAAAATATTCAACTCAATAGCATCAATAAAGGGGTACATGCTTTCTCCACCATATCACAACAACGACTAAGACATAATCAATTAAATATAAATATATATAGTTACTCACCATGTCCAAGACTGTTATCTCCACTTCTATCAATTATTGATTTTTTGTTGGGTGGTTCTATAGATATTTTATCATCCATAGGTGATGAAATATCATTATCGAAATATTTAATCTTAGTGTTTTCTATTATGTTAGGGATTATATTTTTATTTCTTTTATTTTTATTTGCCAATATTAACTCTATTTTGTTATTGATACTATCCAATCTTTCAAAAAATTTTCTACAATCACCTTCCTTGATGAGAATAGTTGATGAAGTAGTGCCAGATAATAAAACAAGTATGAAATTTCCACCTACACTTATAATTTTAACTTTATGTTTTCCAGATTCACTTGTTACTATATCATAATCGGATTTCATTTTTATTAATTGCATCCATATTTGAAACGTAGATTGTGGGATACAGAGAAAATCTATCCCATTGGTGATGGAAATTCTTTCAGTTGTTTTTGTGAAAGTCAATTTGATAGAATTATTATTGTAGAGAATCATCTTGATGATCAACCTGATTACAATTTATACCTCTTCTAACCAACCACTTAATCAATAATGATATAATTACCTCAAGACAATTCCTTTTATATCACCAAATCAAGGAGGTTTAATAATGTAATAAGGAGGAATTCTCATTACATTGAAATAAATATACGAATCTTAAAATATATCTAGATATTAAAATTGAGTAAATATTATAATATCCCACCGTTAGCACATTCTTACAAGTACTGACAAGTATATACTGGTAGGATACATATCTGTGCGTCTCCAGGAAATATAGAGTTGCCACATGTCGCCATACATTTGGCACCTGTCCCACGGGTATATAAGTCGACGCGATGTTATGTTGAACCACTCCCAGTTGACTAATCATTGTGATAGCATCTTAATACCATTTCTATCCCGCAGTTGTGATAATGGCATCCCAAGAAGAAACATCTCAATTTGACGAGTTGAATGTCATTGAAGCAAATGTGAACAACATGATTTATGATGAAAATCTATTTGCCCAAACGGTGAGGATACTATTTTATTAGAAAAACTTTACATATCTAATATTTGAATATAACTTTATATTAATTATATTTTCACCTTTTATTAATATATATAATATATTTTTTTTACCATACTTATAATGTATTTTTTGTCTTACAGCCTGACTTGGACACCTTCCTGACGGAGTTTGGAGCTGGCGTGGAGAGTGTGTTTGATGATGAGATGATGGAGGAAAACTCAACATCACCACAAGTCTCACAACCAGCAGACACTCTCCAACCAACCACAACGATGATGGAGATATCACCACAGGGTGATGCTTTGCAGTCAACCTCACTGATGTCAGAGACATCGTCACCACCAAGTGACATTCAGCCAACACCAATGATGGTGATGGGGACAGCATCACCAGCAGGTGATCTCCATGGTGCAAACACAGATGTTATGGGTGAATATAGTACTCCAATTCAAAGCACTATTCATTCTTCCAATTTGCAAGTATGTAATAATACACAACCTGCCCAATATTTTGCTCAACCACATAATCAACAACATTATCAACAGGGTTCACAATATTATAATACACATCAACAAGCATATCCCAATCAACCAGTTGTACAATATTATGAACAGACTCCACAATTTTATAACCCACAAGTATACTCCAATCAGCAGGATGCACAAATTTATTATCCACAAGTATATTCCAATCAACAGGATGCACAAATTTACTACCCACAAACATACCTCAATCAACCAGTTGTACAATATTATCAGGAGGGTGCACAATATCATCAACATCAACAACACCCATTCTACAATTACAATAATGTACCTCCCCAGCAATATAATATTAACCCTGCCATCATGCAGAATGGTCAGACATTCTACAATCACAATAATGTACCTCCCCAGCAATATAATATTGATCCTGCCATCATGCAGAATGGTCAGACATTCTACAATCACAATAATGTAGCTCCCCAGCAATATAATGTTGATTCTCCCATCATGGAGAATGAAGAAGCATTCATCAATCACAATAATGTAACTCCCCAGCAATATAATATTGAGCCTTGCAATATGCAGAATAACATGTCCGCTGTTAACATTACCCCAAACATTAATCAATTACCACATACCATACATAATAATAATGTCAATGATTCAAACACAGACACCATTCAAACACCTAGCCATCAACAAACGACCAATATTCAAACACCTGAACATCAACAAACGACCAACATTCAAACACATGACCATCAACAAGTGATCAACATTCACACAAATCCATCAGCACACAATAATATAGTTGAAGATGATCAAGTTGCATCTTCATCACACACCAATGTAAGTGTTCACACAAAAACATACAATAATATAGCTGAAGATGATCAAGTTCCATCCACATCACATTGTAATGTAAATACTAACATTAATTCCCCCTCTAATACTGTTGTTGTTGGTGGTGGGGCTGCTAGTTCTAGTGAGGGTGATAATCTAACACTTGAAACACCACCAATTAAATTTTTCGTGAAAGATGGAGGTGTTGCAACACATATTAATCAAAAATATAAAACTGTAAAACTAACTTCAAATAAAGAAAAAATTATTCATGGACAAGATATAATTCAATCATTAAGACTTTCAGAATTAAAAAACTTAGTAGATAAATTTGGAAAGGGTTATTCAAGAGTTCAATTTCGATTTCTTGTTCATAATGTAAAAAATATTATTGGAGAAGATTCAACCTTTTATACGGATCATAATCAATTTCCTGTTGCATCAAAATTATATGATATTAGTGATGATGGTTCACATATTGAACAAGTATGTAATCATCTTAACAACCGATATTTTGAAAAATTAGATGATTGTCAAAACGGGAGTGGGTGGCTTATGGATCGTGTAGATAATATGGAGATTCATTTCTCCGATAATCGTCGATCTATTAAATGCTACTTTAAGCAATATATACCCTGGCCTAAAAATGTTGCGGGTGCCCATAATGTTATTAACATAGACACAGAGACAGATTGTGTTCGATATTCCATGATTGCACATTTCATGTATCAACGTGGGGATGTAGATAGTTATCATATAGGTAGAGCTAAACAATACAGGCAGTATGAAAATAAAATTGATGGTTTCAAGTTTCCCGATATTGATAAAAAGAAAGGTGTTTCAATGGAGGATTTTGGTATAATTGAAAGGTCAACAAATACAAATGTTTCAATATATAAACTTGAATATAATGAAACGAGAAAAAAAGGTGAAGCTGTCACAGCTCATTTATGTTTACTAAGAGTTGGTAAAAACCCTAACGCACCCAAAGAACGTCATATTTACCTTTGTCAAATAGGTAGTGCTAATCATGTGGTTTGTATAAAAAATTTCCAAAATTTTGCTGCATGCCTTAGACATAGTAATTATAGTAAAGCACGACGTGAAAATTGTACTTTTTGTGATCGATGTCTAAGACAAATTGGAAATGCTAAATTTGAACATCACTATACAATGTGTTCTTCTCTTAACGCCGTATCTAGTATAGTAATGCCGGAAAAGGGTGTTAGTGATACATATAAATTTAAAGATCATATTGCAACAGAACAAGCACCTTTTGTATGTTACTTGGACACTGAAGCTTATTTAAAACAACAGACTGATAGAAAAAATATTATACATAAACATATAATGATGGGATATCGATATACTTTTAGAGATCTCAACGATAAAATTGTAAAGGAAAAGGGTGAGAGGGGTGCAAATTTGGAGGCGTCAATGGTTAACAACATAGCTAAAGATTATCATGATCTTATGAAAAGTGTAATGCCAACATGGAATAGTAGACCGTATTTAACAAAAGAGGAAGAACAAAAGCATAGGAGAACAACCCATTGTGAATACTGTAATAAAAAATTCACAATGGATGAAAAAACCGGTGAAAGTAATAAAATTCGCCATCATAGATGGAATACAGAAGTAGAGTTTGGGAATGATGCTGCTGGTAAAGAAATAGTTACAAAATCAAACTATATTGCTACAATATGTAAACCCTGTAATTTCCCAATAACATTAAAACGATTAACACTCCCCATATTGGCACATAACAATGCAAAATACGATTCAAAATTTATTTTAAGAGGTATAAAGGTGGATAAATTTAGAAATACAGAGATAATTTCAAAGGAGGGTGACAATATGGTTGAAATTAAAACTCAATGGAAACAAAAACTTGTGGATGAAAAATTCAAAGATAAACGTGGTAATCCATATCAACGTACAATCACACTTGCATTTAGAGATTCATTTAATTTTCTGAATTCCTCATTAAGTAGTTTAGTCGATAGTTTGAGAAAATCCAATGTAGAATTTAAAACATTGAAACAAAATCTTTCCGAAAAAGGTTATAATAATACTGTAATAGAGATGTGTCAGCAGAAGGGGGTATTCCCGTACGAATACATTGATAATATCTCACGATTAGAGGAAACACAACTTCCTCCTAAAGATAAATTTTTTAGTAGATTGAGCGGGAAACATATTTCCGATGAAGAGTATGAATTTGCTCTGAAATTATTCCGAGAAGCCAACTGTAAAAATATTGGTGATTATATGGAATTATATCTCATAACCGATGTTTTACTTTTGGGTGAAGTTTTCGAATATTTCAGGAAGAAAATTTATATTAATTATGGTATTGACCCTGCTCATAAATTAACAGCACCATCATTGGCTATGGCTGCTGCACAATTTTCAACTAAAAGTGAAATTAAATTAATAACTAATTCGGAAGCATACACACAATTTGAAGATTCAATTCGGGGTGGGTATACAAGTGTTGTTAGGGGGTATCATAAATTTAATTCTATATATTTGAACGATTATGATAAATCAAAGCCAAGATCTTCCGGTGGATTTGTTGATGCAAACTCATTATACGCCACCATATTGAGTGAAAAACTCCCATATGGAGAGTTGGAGGAATTAGATGAGAGTGAGATAAAGTCATTTTCAGTGAAAGATACTGATGTAAATGGGGATTATGCATATGCTCTCTCCGTAGGTTATGAGATTCCCGATAGTGTTAAGCGATACACCGATGATTTACCATTATCCTTTACTAGTCGACCAGTAAAAATTGAGGAATTATCTAATTATTCGAAAAAAATTGTAACCGATTTAAATTATAGATTAGGTAAAGAAAAAACTCTAATTGCCGATCATTCTTCTAAAGATAGACATTTAATATCCTTACGTTATTTAAAATTGATGGAATCTTTAGGTGTCAAAGATATTAAAATTCATCATATATTTAGATTCAAGCAAGATTATGTTTTCAGGGACTTTATTAAGAAAAATATCGATCTACGTAAAAGTTCACAAAACGATTTTGAAAAAACTCTTTTCAAATTAATGTCCAATTCCATTTATGGAAAAACTCTATTTAATGCCCGTAAAAATTCAACAAAAACAAAATTAATACTTGATTCAGTAGGATATGAAAGAAATATCAATAATCCTTTGTTAAAATCTATCACCGTCCTAGAGAAAGATGCATTAATTATGAAAATGCATACGGATGAAATACATTTCGATAGTCCTCTACATGTTGGATGGTTTATTTTAGAACATAGTAAATGCCACATGTATGATTTCTTTTATAAAGTGTTGAAGGACCACTATAAAGAACAGGTATCCTTGATATATATGGATACTGACAGTTTTCTTTTTAAACTTGACGACCATGAATTTTTAGATGAGGTGAAAAAATCACATCTTCAACCATATATGGACACCAGTAATTTCCCTAATGAACATTCCAATGCAAATCGTGGTGCGTTGGGATTAATGAAGTCTGAAACTGGTAATCTCCCTCTCAATGAAATAGTTGCTTTGCAACCAAAATGTTATAGTTTATTGTTTGGAAATGATAATGTTAAATCAGCAGCAAAGGGTATACCATACTCTGTCCAACAAGCAAAGTTAAATCACGATTTATATAAATCCATACACAATGGTACTGTGAGTAGATTCACAGTCCAGTGTCATAGTATAACGTCACGTAATATGGAACTCTTTACCATGTACTTTTCCAAATCCGCATTAATGAAGTTTGATAGAAAAAGATTTTATATAGATGAAATTATTAGTTTGGGTTATGGTCACCCTGATATATCACTACATTTAAATCCACCCCCACCTCCCACACCTCCATCAACCACACAGGTTAACCCCTCATCCAAAACAAATAAACGTAAAATTACTCAGGGTGAATTTGGTGTACCACTCGATTTTACTGTTATGAAAAGAAGGAAGCTAGATACAACTTCATTTGATCTCCCAAATCCATAATAAAAATATATTTTATTCGTCGACGGGATAACAATTGTAAAAACGCGAAAAATTGAAGATATGTACGATAATTGTAAATATCTATATATGTATGTATGTATTATAAACGCGAAAAATTGTGTAAAATTCGTATAAATATCTATATATGTATGTATATATTATAAACGCGAAAAAATTGTGTAAAATTCGTATAAATATGTTATAGTCGATTTCGTATAAATATGTTATAGTCGATTTCGTATAAATATGTTATAGTCGATTTCGTATAAATATGTTATAGTCGATTT
>JAYJMG010134304.1:1761-13692 GCA_036873935.1 Stomotoca atra
ATGGAACAGGTAGCTATGTCTTTGTTTTTATCATTTTATCAAATGCTTTAAAAATGTCACTTGTATTTAACCTAATCCTTAATTACCTTTAATTAGCTCTTTAAAGAATTCATCATCAGAATTCAATTATCAGAAGTGTTGATCAAAAGTGTTGATCATATTAGCTTCCTGTAATGTTTTTCCGGCATTGGGCTTGTTGCTTCTTGTAAAAAATAAACTTTGCAAAGCTTTAAATTTCTTTCTTTTTTTTCGTGACACTATGTCTGTGGTCTAGTCACCTTTGACCAAAGTAAAGTTATTGTTTGGTTCATGCATTTGACCTGTTGATGTTTTCGTTTGGCTCTATTATGATTGTCTTACAGTAGGACTGTTGTGGTGAGAGAAAAATTGACTTCTCAAATGTTTGTGTGCCTGGTAGTGACTGATAGCGAAGAAACTAGACTCTTAGTATAGTGCAGACATTGTTTGACAAGAAAGTTATCGTTGTGACATTTGAAGCATTGATTTCAGTTTTATGTGACAATTTGGTGGTCAGTCTGGCCATGTTTGTGCCTGTGATTAACCATGCATAATGTTAAGTAATTGAGTATGTTTTTTATGTTCTGTATTATATCATGCGAGGAGCTGCTAAGTTACTTGTGCATTCTTTAAATGTCTGTAACATCTATATATTTATATGTATTCGAACACAAAAGTAGTAATTCCAGATATTCCATAAAATTATATACAGGCACACAATAAGGATGGAACAACCAACAAGTTTTGATTAGAAGAGTTAAAGTTTATTTCCTTTGCAAATTTTCGTAGACATATCAGTCCACTTTCTCAAACATCTCTCTACAAAATTTATTTATATATATATTGCATAAATTTGTGGCAAATTAATTTTGAAAAAAGGATATTTTTTGAATGAATGAAGGAAAATCGAGGCTTTCCCCTAGATTCTTTTATTAAAATACGGCTGTTCAAGCAATATTGCTGCTAGTGATAGTTAAAAAAGTTGAAACTAAACATGTCCTACATGTGTCACATAAAATGAAATGGTACATGTTAGTCTCGTATGAAGTCTAATTTTGTTTTGAAGCTCCACTTAAGACTACTAATCGTGCTTTGTCTAATTATAATTTGGAGTACCTGGATTAGTTAGGAGAAAGGAAGTATTCCAGTTGTTGTTTGCTATGCATGATACAGTGTTTTTATTTGAACAGTATAAACTGTTAATAATGTGGAAAGGACTTAATCGAAATTAAAGAAATGATATGGTCATTATATCCTAATACTAATTAAAGTTGTAATTGTGTCTTGCATTCTGCTTTCTGACTTAAGCTTTTTAATAATTTTTAAAACCACGTGTACGCAAAATGGGTGATCACATAAGAGGTATGAATGCTTTCTTTTATGTTTGACATCAAGACATGTTTTTTATTGATTTGTTCGGAAAGAGATTCATTTATTTACTGTAGTTATCTCCTCCATCTTGAAATATTTTATTTCTAATAAGGCTAGATTAAAGCTTCAAATTAAAGCTTGTTTTCTCAGTTTGAGAATCTTGACAATATCGTCTCTTTTCCTTAGTTTTTCCAGTGCCATAATATCACAGCCATTGCAAAAGATAAAAGCACGACTATGATCCTCCTCGAAAAGCTTAAAAAATTATGAAATTTGTCCATTTTGAAATGATTATCAAGAATGAAAGTATTAAGCTTCACTACGCAAAGTGAAAGAAATTACTGAACCAAAAGAATGTTTTGATTGTTTTTGCCTACTTTTAAATTTCGAAAAATTTCATAGACATATGTCAGAAGAATTAGTCATCTTTAGTACGTTGAATATTTTTGCTGAATCACTAGCTGACGATAAACAGAGGTGATAATGTGTGGTTTTGGGAAGTAATAGTGTCATTTCTGTTTTGTATGCTTTGGCATATGTTAAACGATATTATTTTGCCATAATATACTTAAAATTCTTGCTTTGTTCAATTGGCAATTGTTTGCCTGTCTGAAATGGAAAAAAAGTCTTTGTGTATTATATTTTCAACTTTTTGAAGATTGCCTTGGTAATTATAAATTATGATTTTTTTTAAAACTAAAAGCTTAGCTTGTCAATGCTACTTTTGATTTGTTTTCATGTCCCATTATTAACGTAAAAGAGCTCAAATTTGCTTAGATTTATATCCTAAATTTAACCTCCTGTTAACCCTTCTATTGAATAAAAGAATCTATAGTGTACCAAGTAAAAATTGGCACGAAATTGCCACTGTGATAGAGAGACATAATATCAGCTTGAAATTATTTTTTCTTCTACACTGAGTATTACTTGCTTTTTGCAAATTCTCATCAGGAAGTTTTATATTGTAATGCTAATCCAGACTAATGCTGAAAAATAGCTTTGTTTATGAAAAAATGTTTTCCATTTCAGTTCACACTTTAGAGCTTTAATTTATCTCTACGCCTCTTTTTCCTGTCTATAATACCATTGATTTTATTTGTTGATATGATAATTATGGCTAATTTGGGAAGTGTCTCGGAATCTCTTCAAAAAGTCCTTTGGTAATAGAATTTCCCCCAATGCAATCTCATAGTTACAGTTACCAGATATGAATTATCTTGAAAGACACATAGCATCTAGAAAAAGATAATTGATATGTTTTGGGAACAAATAGAAAATCTATATACAATATCTAGCCGAGTCAATCTGAAAATACTGTGTCAAGGACTCATCCAAGATTTTTCAGACAGTTATGTAAGTCACTATTTATGGTTCGTAAGATCAGAAAACAACCCACTAAATAGTTGGAATCTTTGTATTTCTTTTACCTTTGCAAAAATTTTACAATGTTATTTGGTAAAGATTGTAGTCCATCTAAAATTCAAAGATTTTTTCCCAAATTAAGCAAATTAGCAACTTGAAATTAAAATCAAAAAACGATAAACGATAAATGATAATATATAATTCCAATGAAGTTGGGAAAGTGTAAGGGGAAGGAGAGTAAGGATTTAGTATCTTGTTACCAGTATGTGAAATAAAAAGGTATCTGTGTTGCTTAATTTGCCAAAAAAATGCATCTGCAATGATACAGCAACTCAACTGATCAAAGAATGCACATGCAGATGGAGTCTATCTAAAGATTAATCAAGTTATAAAAAATATTGTGACGCATCGTTATGTAGGCATACTCGTGTTATTACAACTTAAAATATTTTCATTAAACGAACAACTTTTGCTATCCTTAATTTTGATCATTTCACTTCGACTTTCTTTTATGCCCAGATTACATTTCTTTATTTCTTTTTTCTTTTGCTTCATTTATTGGTTTCCAATTGATCTAATTTGCTTGTAAAAATTTGCTACAGATGAAAGTGAGCAAACTATCGCTGAAGTTATACCCCTGTGGAGGAGAGACATTTTCTTAAAGAATCCTTGAAAGTTTCTGAATTTTTTGAGTGCTAATAAGCTGTAGGCTCTTGGTTTTTTGTCACAACTGTGACACTTCTTAAAATGCTGACAGCCTTATCTTCTCTTCTTCAATGCATTTAGTTTTTTTCTCCATTCTCCATTCATTTGCTTAGGCATATGCATTTATGGAATTTGATTTATCCATTTGTTCATGTACATGTTATTGATGTCTACAAAATGAGCATTTCATATAAAATTAATGCAGGATAAATGTTCAATGTTTCTTAGGATTATGCATTATTTTTTTTTTATTCTTTTACTTGCCGTAAATCCTCATTTTAACGCCCACTCTCTTTTTAACGCTCCCTTCCAATTAACGCCCACCCTAAAAGTTGAAAATTTTTATTAATGACCCTTCTCTATTTAACGCCCCTCTTTATATTAAATGCCCCCTCAAGAAAAGGGGGCGTTTATTGGATAAAATGGGGAAAATCAACATATAGCTAGTGAACAACCCACATGAGAAAGAAATACATGTAATTTAGTTCATTCCAGTATTTGCTAGATCATATAAGTATGGAATTGGAAAAATTCACTGTCCACTGCTTTAAAGTGACAAACCTTTTTCCGCTGGTGCATCAATGTTGAAGCAACAAAAGGAGTTGCTTTTTGACAAAGGGATTGATAAAGATCCCTTTACGTCAACTTAGTCAGATGTAGAGGACGCAAACTGGTTCGTTTAATATTATTGACGATGATAGTGACGAAGATAAGAATAAGAACTTTGTAAACAAGAGGGAATTGTTGGTGTTTTTACAAAGAAATCTTTGCCCTTTTTGATAAGCGCCCAGTCTCTTTTTAACGCTTCATTCTATTTAATGCCCATCCTAAAAATTCAAAAATTAAATTAACACCCAGGGCGTTAAAATGAGCATTTACGGTATGCATTATTTTTTTTTATTCTTTTATTGATAAGCGAGGCACCCCTCTGAAATATTTCCGCCAAATGATAAATTTTATAACACGACAGCAGTGCTTCTGCACTCGATGGTTTATGAGTTATCTGCAATTCTACCTTCAGCAAAATCTTATTTTGTTTTTACCCCATCTTATGTTTTAGATAACAATGAAAATGGATCAGCTGACCCTGACGAGATTGCATTATGTGCTCCACCTGAGGTATTTGCATTAAAAACATAATTTTGTGTTGCACTGCACTGGTCTTTCAGCTAATGTCCCTGCTTGAGTATCACAGTCCAATCCAACAATGAAGGTGTCTGAAGATTGGACTTTTTTGCCATAAATTGGAGAGGACATGGATTTTGTAATGTGTTACAACTTTGAAAGACCTTTTTGATTAACTTTGATGGCTCAGTGGTTAAGTCGTTGTACTGTTTTCAACTTGAGAAATGTCCCTGGAACCACTTCCCCAGTGGGCAAAATCGTTAAAAAGTCACTGTGGAGAAGGGTATTTCTATTGAAACGAGACGCATCGCATTATAGAAATAGAAATACACTCCTCCACAGTGACTTTTAACTTTTTAACACTGGATATCTCTGTGTAGTGGTTGTGTCCATGTTTCAGGGAGAGGGGGAGGGATAGATTAAGGGTTGCTTATTATATTTAAGAGTCTAAGATCTGGAAAGAGAGTCCCTCCCCAAGTAATGGTAAAGCTGTGAGAAGAATGAAGCGAATGAAAAATAAATAAAATTTACCATTTTTTTATTTATTTATTTTTTATTTATTTTGGCTGGAAATGCCTCAAACTAGCTCCAAACTGCTTATCTGGGCCTCATTCGGCATTTGTTTTCATTTGTTTTGTTTTGGATATCTGCATAGCATCACACCACCTTACCTTACTAGGTATTGTACTTTGGTTGATACCTGTGCAAGATGGGAATCTAGTGAAGTATGCGTAACCATGATAGTCTCAGTTAAAAGAAATATAATTTTTCATTGACTTTTATTTAGGCACATGCGTTAAGTCCATACTCGATCATTATTTCTTGGCATGAAAGTATTAGCAATACCCACTTAATATCATGTCCTGTTGAACTCCAAATTACAACGAAGGGAAATCAGTTTCAAAGTATATACAGGTATTTTGATATTCATTATTATAATTGTTTTCCCAATGTTCAAAAAATATATGTTAGTATAAACTATACTCGTTTGAATTCAAGGTTATCTCCTGTTTTTATTTTGTTTTTTTGTTTACTCGCATGTTTCATATTACGTTATCATTGTGATTCCTCTAATAATCTATGTCAACAAAAGTTATAATCCACGAATCTATCTTTGTGTCTGTAACATACATAAGAAAATCGTATTTACTTAAGAATATAATCAAGAATTATGGTTTGAGAATTTTTTAGATGTTTTTTTTTCTTTCTCATTTTGAGTTTGAATGAAACAGTAATGAATGAATTCCTGCTAAACGTATTCTTATGCTTCATTGTATACAGCTGCGTAAAAGATTATTCCACCTGCAATGGATGTTGAAATAAAAAAAGATGTGACAGACATCTTTGCTTACACACCTTTACTTTATTTACTTAAGATATAGGAAGTAGTTAAAAAAAGTAAAAAAATATTGTTTCTCGCTTAATTACCCAGTGGGCAATATCGTTGAGAAATTACTGTGGGGGAGGGTATTTCTATTGAAACGCATCGTTTCACTAGAAATACCCTCCTCCGCAGTGACATTTTAATGATTTTTCCCACTGGATAGACTCAGATTTCTAGTATCCTTTAATAGCACGTAGCATTTCCTTGTGAGTCATAGATTTTTCTTTTGGGTTTTCTTTCTAATTATAGAAGGGTCTAGTCATGAGCTTCCTCATGAATTATTCACAAGGGTTGTTATAATTCTTCTCTTCTTTTTACTAAAATAGAGACAACAATGTAAAAATATTGCCATTCATAAATTAGTGTTGTCTTCACTCCCTTTTTTGTTCGTATTTTAGCGGAGCAGAAACATGTTACACAGTTAATGATCTGATACCCGGAGTTGAATATTTCTTCAGGTTTGCACTTTCTGTTAATCCTTATGTATTTTATAGTTAAGTGAATTTTTTCCGTTAAGTAGCACAATGATGGAGTGTGTTGTGTATATAATAAAATGTTTTACCTCAAAACACTCCTTCGTAAAGGAGAGATTTATTTGGTTATTGAAACCAATTTTTTCTTATTGTGAAGTATGTAATCTCTGTTTTACAAAATTCCTGTTTCTGAGTGAAGAATAAAAGGATCTCATTGCTTTTATTTTGCTTATATGCTAATTTAAATTAATACAAAACGAAATAGCTAACATCTATTTTAATACAAGCTGCAACAGCATGGTAAAATTAATTTCTTAAAAGGAACATTCTCTCTTTCTGGTGCATTGTCAGCATTTCAATTGTCGGATTGTTGCAATGCCACATTTTTGATAAATAATGTTTATCATACAAAGCAATAAGCTAGAGATATTTATATATGTGCACTGCGGTTAAAAATTGAACCTCTGTGGTGAAAATGTTTATTTGTTTTGGGTAAAAACGAGCTGATGTTTTTGTTGCAAATAAACAAAGGAATCTTAAAAAAAAAAAAATTAAAAAATGCAGTTGCATAAAAATATACTTAGGGGGAAGGGGGTGCTAAGAAACCAAAGCCTTCCTCGCTTTCCATGATCCACTCTTTGCAAATGGTAAAAGAAGCAATTTTTTTCTTGAATTGTTTTTTGTTTTTTCTTAAAGGATGTTTAGCAGTAATTTTTGCTTGAAAGGCAGTGATTCAATTTTAGGCATTTAAACTATCAAATTTATTTTCAACAGATTGCGAGCAGTGCTAAATGGAAAATTTGGTCCATTTTGTGAAAATGTATCATGTAAATCTTTATGTACGGTGCCACAACATCCAGTACCACCCAGAATAACACAAAAAACAAAAAGCTCTTTGACACTGAAATGGACGGTATGTTTGTTTACGTTGTTTTTCTTTGGTTTTAGATTCGTAAACTGATTCAGAGAGCCTGTGTGTTTTGTAAACCTGTGTGTTCTATTCAATTAATAATTTATTTGTTTGTTTCTTTATATAGACACCAGGTGATGGAGGCTCACAAATCACTTGTTATACTCTGCAATGGAGCAAGGTAAACTAAAAATAGCCTTGAATGCCATCACAATTCATGAAATTCATCATATTATCCTTCACGAAGTTGAAAATTTATTTCAAACACACAAAGTGTTACTTTTTAGATAAAAATGCCACACACACAGGATTGTGTATTATTTTAACAAGTATTTATAAAATATGTCTTAAACCTGTTTTCTTCTTGAGTTTACACACCTTAAGTACATTAGTGTTTTTTCAACCAGTCAGAACAAGTTTAAACTTGCCTATCTGTTCTAAATGTTAATCCTGCTGCATCGCATAATGTCAATTGTGACTGTAAAACTTCCTTTCAAAGCTTCCTTTTGTTGAATCTATGTTGTGTAGCTAAACAGAAATATCAAATGTTACCCTGTAATGTAAGATTAAGAAATAAAGTTCTTATAATATGAACATCTCCAAGTATTTTAACATTATAGCATGAAGAGATAGAATGAATTTTTTACCGATATTTCAATAACTTTATTTCATCATTTTCAACCTTGTATGAATGTTTTTTGTGTTCTAGAGCATCAGTCAGCATGATTTCAACGACCTATTTGTCGGGTTGCAAAAACAGTACAAACACAACCACAAACTCCCTCCTGGTACACCATGCTATTATAGGCTGCAGGCAGCAAATGAATATGGAAAGAGGTATGCATGGATGTGTTCTAGGATGTGTTTGAATTTTAATAAAGGAGTTTATTTCATTTCACTTTTCGGTGGTGGCGGACTGGTGTAATACTGTCTAAAGCAATAACCTTTAGTTTTATTGTCAGTAATTGCAAACAATGCAGACGCATTGCCACTTGATAAAACTTATTCTAAGCACTCTATGTTCGGATTTGTCTACCACAACAAAAAGGGACAGGTATGCCTAAAATAATAATCTTTCAAGCTATGCTTATTCTCCATGGTAGTATATCAAGTCTTCAATGCTGATGTGCACAACAAATAACGCTTGCATGTTCTCGTATTTTCAGTGAATTCAGCGATATATTGGAATGTTTGACAAGTGCTGGTCCACCTGTTGTGCCTGGTAAACCAGAACTTTTAGAGTGTGGTGTGAATTTTGTTAAAGTGAAATGGAACGAACCAGATAATAATGGATGTAAGTTTCTTCTCTATTTCATGGCATTTCCTGTTTCTGTCGTCTTGTATTCTACAATCCAGGCAGAATCAATAGGGCAAGTTTGAAAAATTCAGGGGGTTACTAATGTAAGGTTAAGGACTTAGATGTTCGCAGCTTGGAAATGAGCTGGACCTTAGAAAATATTTAAACTAAACAAGCGATTTGAAAGAGTCTTTTGTGCTTTCGAAATTAACATGTTGGGGAATCTGATAATTTGAGAAGCAATAATTATTACTTACGTATTATTTTGTTTTACTAGCATCCATTGAAGAATACAAATTGGAAATGGAAGACCCAGCTGATGTACGCCTCTTTGATTTATTGTGTTTGTGTGTTTGTCTTTTTTGTTTTTTGTTCGTCAGCATACATAACATCCAACTTTCTTTAGGGTTATGGTTTTATGGTGCAGTATTGTGGACCCAAAAGAACGTACACTTGTATCAATTTACAACGAAATACTCACTATAAATTTCGTGTAAGTTGTGTTTGTATGTTAGTGGATGATGTGTTTTGGTGGTATGCGAATATTATTTCAAGTTTTGAATAAAAGTAATAAAATGATAAAAATATGAAAAAAAGAAGTAGGGAAGAATAGAGTGACAAGAATGAATGACAATTTGTGTTGTTGATGCCCTTTGTTTCTTTGATTTCTTTGATTTTTTTTCAGGTCATGGCATCTAATTGTCAAGGCTCAAGCAAGTATAGCTCCCCAGCTATTTTCTCAACGCTACCAGAAGCTCCCGGACGTATGGAAAAACCAAAATTAAATGGAAAAGTCAAATCACATGCTATTCCTGTCAAATGGGGTATGTTCTTCTATTGTGCAATGTGAGATAGCTATGTAGAACTGCCTTTGTGTCACTGGTACTTGCGTGTTATATATTTGTGTAGTTTTACACATGACTAACCTTATGCTGCCACTGGTAGTGAAGCTTACCTATTCTTTTTGTATGTATGTGAATCTTAGGGTAGCAGGGAAACCAAACTTGCTTTTCTTGCAAAAAAAGATCTTTCACTTTCTTTGCATGAATTTTAAAAGCGGGGATATGATATAGATTTTTATTGACATTGCACTGTCTGAGGACAGAAATCCCCTCAATGTGCAACGTTTATCTTTACTTGCACCACTGCTCAGTAATGAAAGCGCATACTGTATTTTGTTCCTTACACAAAGTAAAAACTTTCCCAAATATGGCACTGCAATAGGTACCCCTATGCCTACCCTAATATCACATCTAGTGAACTAGAGGATTTCAGTGATAAAAAGTAAACTCAGTGGATACGTCTGAATATAATTGTTTTTTTTATTATTTTTCACAGAGCCCCCAAAAGATACTGGTGGAGATCAGATAGTTGGCTATGTTTTGGAAGTGGATGATGGCAAAGGTAGTAATGATGAAAACTCTATTTACCTTTGTACATTTTCTGTTGAAATTCAATGGGAACTTTAACACTGTGCTCAAAAATATAAAGATTTTCTTTGTAATATTTAACAGGGGCATAGAAGAAAAAATTTCAGTTTTTTAAAAACCTCTTTCTTTAGTGCAGTGCATGACAGACATGTTTTTTATATTTCTTAAAATTTACGAACTGTTTTTACTTTCTTTTTGCAGGTGGCACATTTTCAAAGGTGTACCATGGTTCTGACAAAGAGGTCATCATTGACCAACGAAAACCAGGTCACAGTTATCGATTACGAGTTGCTTCTGAGGGCAAAGCTGGTATTGGGACTGTAAGTGAAGTTAGAAAAGACATGGTTTTCATATGTTTCTGTTATGAAAAAGGTTCTTGTCGCTCTGTTTTTAGGTTGCTGCTTACTTTTATCTACCTTTTTTCTCTATTTCTTTTCCAGTGGTCTCCTATAGCTACAATCACAACATTGCCTGTTTGCCCCAAGGATATGCTGCCACCAAAATTATCAAGTCGAATGAAACCAGAAATGAAAACTTTGTACTTGGAATGGGGTATGTTATTTGAAAGGATCAAAATATTTCTTTAGTTCTCGGATATCGGTAGATATTCCGTTTAAAAACGGCTAGGACTTCTACATTTTGATTTTCTCCTCATCAGAGAGGAGTATACATTATGGGCAAAAAGTTTAATGGGCAAAAGATTCGTGAAACAAAGTTCAGTTGGATTTTGGACTACCAATTTTGGACAATATACGAAGAGTCATTCAGCCAATGTTAAGTGCTGAGAGTTATCGTGACTGACTGAAAAGGATTGCACGAAGTCTCTTCGTTATTGTTGACGAACAAGACGATATTATCTGCATTGATTGATTTTTTGTATTTACAAAATGGGTGTTCTAAATTCATTTTCACCTTGAAAAGTTTCGGCGTGATGAAGTTTCAGACTCCACAGATTATCGACGAATAAACTTTGTCCTGACGAAACTTTTCGCATGTTGAATAATGATATTTACTCTTAGATATTCATTCTCCTTTTAAAGAAAAGGAGAAAAAAAAGGAACGAGAAATATCCTTCAATGTTCATGCCTATTCTTTATTTAGATCCACCATTAGACACTGGAGGTGCCAACATTTCCAGCTATATTGTTAAAATGGCTAAATCTTCACAGGAAGGTAAATGATAATAATGTGATGTTTTCAGTTAACAATTACCTGAAATAAAAAGGATAACAATTATTGATTTACTTTGGGATAGGTTTTTATTTGAAACAACATTGATTAACTTTTTTAGAATTTCATCAAATATATGCTGGTTCAAACCAGGGATGTTGTGCTGGTGATCTTGAACCTGGTAGTGGTTACTTCTTTAAAATCCAAGCAGTTAATACAGCTGGGGTAGGTGAAAGATCTAAAAAAATGTTTTTTGCCCGATTCCAGTGGTTCTAAAGTCACAATATAATGATCTGATATCCCTTGGCTTGAAATTATACTCTGGGATGTTTTTGTTGTTTATAATTCTTGTACTTTTCACTGATCAGCGTAATTAATTATATGAATTGGTACCTGTCAATATTTAGAATAAATAGAGAAAGTAGAATAAATAAATAAATATAAATAGTCCTTGTGGTAGATACAAGTATAACAACCTTGATTTTATTCAAGTTACTGATAGCTTCTCAAAGAGACACATTACTTTTTAGGCAAGTCCTTGGTCATCAATTGCTATGTTACAGACTGCTCCTGGTCCACCAGATGCCCCAGAAGTACCTACTGTTAGCTTTAAGTCTGCAGCGAGCATTCGTCTAGATTGGACGGTAAGTGTGAGCTTCATGACCGTTCTAAAATGTGACACCTTA
>JAYJMG010134415.1:0-13673 GCA_036873935.1 Stomotoca atra
TTCGCCATTTTTCTTTTCTTCCGTTAGTATCTTGACGCAAAAAGTAACGTCAATTTGATTGGTGGAAATCATGAGATTTGATTGGTTAATAATCAAAATGAAGTTGAATAAAATTTCCGCGAGGCAAGAAACTGCAAAATGCGGTGACATAAAAACACAATCAAACCGACAAAAAAGTAAGTGAAACGCAACAAAACTTTACAAATGTTGGAGAATATGAAACGTATGGCTTTCGTTGTAAGATTTTTCACACTGCGACAATAAAAACGTATACAACAAAACAAACCTCGAAGAACACACTGTTCCTTTCAACAACAATGTCAACTGACTGTAAAATAGATACAAACGTAACATTTCTATGTTCAAACATAGAACGCACATTCGAAAAGACAAAGAAAACTGGCAACGAATTCAGTCACATGATTTGGGACGTATAAAATGCGCTGTGTTTCAACTTGCGCCACTTCGTTTATTTTTGCATACGTGACTCAAAAATATGATCACAAAACAGAAGAAAACAAAAAGAAAGAAAAAGCATCGTTGCTGAAATTACATAAAATTCATTCACCTTTTTTCCTTCATTATAGTAAGATAAACTTTGAAATTTCAATAAAATTCGCCAGCACGACATTAAATTTCCAAGCAAAAATTGCTACTTTGTTACGTCATAACGTTTGCAGAATTCGGCACAGCTAGTGGAATCACACAAAAACATATCCTTTTTTGTGATAAAGCCACCTAAATAATCCTTGTCCAACCAAATTATTCCCAAACAAAACTTTTTTTATTCTGCTTCTGACATGGGCAGCATAAAAATAAGATGCTGTAAATCTCAAGTTCTTTTCTCTTCACTTCACATGCAATCAAATTTTAAAATTAGAACGTGAAAAGCATTCTGTTTCAAAGAGCATAACGTGCAATGTACAAAAAACTACATGGCTTATACTACTATTCATTTTCCGTTAATTTCTTCTTATACCTTATCGGACTAAGGTGACGAAAATTATGTCTGGTGAAATAGTTAGTCCGACGAAAACTTTTGTCCAAAACTAAATTTTCAAAATAAAGCTAGTTCCCAACCTAGCTCTTCACGCTTTTTATATCAAAAGAAAAAAGAAGGACGGCTAGTTCCTCTTTGGTTTCGTAGAAAAAGATAGGAGCATGAATTTACTAACGCCTCTATATTGCAGTATCGATTTAAAACCACGTGAGTTTATATTTACCACTTAGAAACAAATGTCAACACCTATTTATGAAAATAAACAACTGATCTAAATATATAGGGACAGTTCTAATCTTCCCTGAATACCACCTGTCATTAAGATAATGATGATGAAGTTGAGGAGGCCGAAAACGAGGACAGTGAAGCTATCGAACCAAAAATGAAAAGGAGACCGCCCTTCATTGAAGATGGTTATGGTCAGAGTGAAGAACAAGACGAAACCTCTATATATTTTATTGCATATATATGACATTGTTGTAGAAAAATAAATTCATTATACATAGAAGCTTGTAGGCTTATTTAAATAAAATAAAAATTGCACAGTTGCTCCAAACGGGGTGAAATCCAAACTATTTATGTTTTTTTCCTTCATTTTAGCAAAATAAACTTTGGAGTCCTACCCGTTTTATCATACGAATCATATCAACAACAAAAAATAATCGAATCTCAATATCTTCCAAACGAGACAAACCTAAAACCTTGAAGTGCACAGTCCCTCTAACAAGGTTTTAGGATGAGAACCATTCCAACAACAACAACAACAACAACAATATACGAGTCAATTGACTGCAAAATAGATACAGACAAAACTGTTCTACTTTATTTGAAAAGAGAAATCACCCATGCTAAACATTCGAAAAGACAAAGAAACTTGACTAACGAGGATTAAATTTCGTGGTTTTCGCGGATTTTCAAATTTTCCGCGAAAATTGATCCACGCGAAATATTCGATTTTTTTAAACCGCGAAAATTAATCCGCTTGTAAAAAGTGAAAATCCTTTTATTTTCGTTGTTTCTCATTAAAAGTTTGCGTGAAATTCAAAAAAAATAAATTTTATCCGCGAAAATTAATCCACGCGAAGAATATCAGAATTCCCCCATCCGCGAAAATCAATCCACGCTAAATTAGGTCATTTTGGGTGTCCGCGAAAATTTCTCAACGCGAAAATTAATCCGCGTAATTCAATCAGGTGATTTGAGACAGGTAAAGTGTTGCATAATAATTGAGAGCTGTCCCAACCAAGTTAAAAGCTTCCGTTCTGCGCCAACATAACATGGGCTTAATTGAAAGAATTTAATTCACAAACAATTTACAAATCTTTTTTGCCAATTAATTTCACATCCAAAAAAATGGCAATAAAATTCGCCAGCAAGCTATCAAATTCCGAAACAAAACGTGGTCCAACAAAACAAGGCAGGTGGTTCCGCTGCTGAAAACTCCTTGTCTCGAAAACTTGTAATTCCTGATGTTAATCTGTTATGTTATAAAGTGATATCACTTTATCGCAACAAGGAGCAACATCTCATTTAATCATCAATCAAACAAAAAAACCACATGATGCAAATCATAACGTAATTAATTAAGACAAACCCGTGGAAAAACAACACGAGGTAACCATTATTGAATAGCAAGGAACTTACCATCAAATGTGAAACGCTTAGGATCTGTTGCATGGAGTAGTGGCCGTGGAAGAACGCTGGAAGATAAATATTCATGATTACTTTAAGAGCAGAAACTTTCACAAGGAAAAAAAAGTTTTAACTTTCGCGAATGGGCCTAAATAGAATCTTTCGTGTCTTTTACTTTCGCATATGGACAAAAAAGCTATCTTTTATTTTTTATTTGGAAAGAACCGGTTGGATGCAGAAGAAATAAGAATTTTTTTTTAACATGACTTTTTTCATCTCAAATTTCCGTATGCTCTTATTAAAAGTAAAAACAAAAGAAAAGAAATTTAAATAAATTCAGAAAGCAAAACCTTCGCGAATGGTCATTGCAGGATTTTTTGCGAGCAAATTTTTCGTGAAATTCATGAAAGTGTTTGCTGCAAAAGTTTCTGCTTCTAAAGTAGTGATCAATCTACAATCATATGGTCATAAATTTTGAGAATCCTAGTGGTTTTTAGCCTTGTTTCAGATAGAATGGCTTCTCATGAAAGGCCTGTAAGCCAGAAATGGTAAGAGATTTCCGTTTCATGCAGATTGGTGTTCAGATTCAGTCTAAAATGAACGGAATCAACGAAAAAACACGAAATAATTTTGTTGCAAGGGTGCTCCATCTTGTGTTCAGGCTCAATAATGGTATAAATATCCTGAGTCCAACTCCTTAACTGACCGTGGTTCAAGGTAAAAGAGAGCCTTTTACCCAAGTTTCTAAGTTCCTACTCCTACGTTCATTGGTAAACTAAAAAGGTTTAAACATTGGATTCTATCTAATGAAAGTATACTTGTATACTTGTGGTTTCCAATTCTTTGATTCTGCGCACTATACTCAATATATTATGACCATGATTGTAGATTGAAAGAAAAAACAGGATGATAAAAAAATCAAAAGTTTCTATATATACCTGGTGTCCTTTTCAACACTGACAGAATCATTTGTGCTTGACTCTTCTGTAGCTTGATCTATAAATAGGAACCCAATGTGAATCATTCAAGAACATGGATCTTTGCTGGACACTTCCCAATACAATCTTTATCACTGTCTAACTAAATGATGCCAATAGCAATTACGATTATTTGGTACTCTAGAATAATTATTGTTTCTATAGTAAAATAATGCTTAACAAGCGACTATTTGAGTTTAAAAGCTTTATCAGAAAACAGTGGTCATCTTTTTTTGATGAATAAAATCACAAATACGTGGACCGCCTTTCAATATTTTAAACAGACGTAAACTTCACTTCGTCTTTTATTGTCATACTCGTTCCCAGGACTATCATGTGAAGCCCTGGGGGAAGAAATTTAACCACCTTTATTCATAGTAATATTTTTAGGGGTATTTTTTTTTTTGGAACACACAACCCCATATTTTTCACTTTATCAAGTATATTTATCACAAGGCATACATCAACAGACATTGACTGGTTTATTCTGCAACCGGATAAAACTTGTCACCAGTCCATTTCAAAAATATTGTATATTATATTATAATATGAAAGTACTAATAAGTTACATCCTTCAGGTTTAAGACTTTTTCTTTACTCTCTTTTTGTTGAGTCTAAGAAAAAAAATCTGCTTAATAGTTATTTGTCCCTCCTCCATCATCCCAAAAAATATTTACTTCTGTGTAAGGTTAGGGTTAAGTATAATTATTCGCTCTTTATATGACATGACATGACAGGCAAGGATCTTTCGAAGCAAAATTACACTTACCAGTATGCTGGTATTTGATGATAGTTTCTTTGCCTTCTATTGCGTGATAAACCTGACACACGGATAAATAGTAAGTATGCTTTTCATGAAGGATGTTTTTCAGTACAATGTAACGTGGCTCACTGATGTCCTTTGCCAGTTCTCTCCAGTTATTTTCTTCTGTCTCCTTTAGTTTCACAATGTAGTTGTATGGAGTTTGGTCCCATTTTAGAGAGCAGCAATCACCATCTTGAACTGCTGTTAAGTTGGTTGGAGCATCTATGCTATAATAGAAAACAGGCTTATTTCCCAATAATGTAAAAAAAGATTAGAAATTTATTTTTGTGTAAATTCGATTAGGAGTGTCTTAGGGTTTTAAAAATGACGTGGTGTGATGACAAAACAGTTTAGGAGATTGCAAGAGAAATAATCTTCTAGTTACATATTTTAATCGTATACCTAATTACAACACAGTACAGTATACCGTAATGTACAGGGCACTAGTAATCCGTAATCAGCTTACTAGAGGACGCTTAAGCTCTTAAGCCTCTGCTGCGAAGAAGGATCTGACCAGAATAGCTGCAATTTTCTCTCTGAACGGTACACTTGTCCTGTAAGCCTGGCACTTAATGTTTTGATTTCCATGGTCACACTTCCTAAATTAGTTACAATCGGAATTATCTTTTTGTGACCCGAAAGTGTGTTCATAGTCTGTTTTAGTTTTGCACAATACGTAAAGTCACAAGGTGCATGTGATTTTTAATAACTTTGGCCCGTCTGTTTGTTTTGATTCGTATCGATTTTTACACCAGAATGTAGTCTAGTAAACAAAACTCACTCACTTTCCCTTTTTGATATTCCTTGCTTTTTTCAAATCAAAAGCAAAGTCAAGTAGCCGGGAAGCAAAAAAGTGAGCCGGGTATCCTAGCTAACCAGAATGTTGTGGACTGGCAAGATCAAAGGAATCGGCTAATCTGGTCAGATGTTACTTTTCCACGCCGTGTCTTCAGAGCTTTAGCGTACTGACAGCGAAAATCAACATCGGTTCTCAGGTAATAATCAGCCCACCGTAATCAGCCCGCTCAACTGTTACTGGCCCGTTCCTTTCAAATTTATTAAAAAAACACAGTGTAGATGCAGCCTAAATCTTTGAAAGTATAATTCAAATGCCGTGGAATTTTCTAAAATAAAATTTGATTGGTAAATAAAATTCGTACGAGTTTTCACTCCAATGTGACGAAATGTTTGGTATAAAATTATAGTATAATCCCGATAACTCGGACCTCCAGGGGCCGAAAAAAAATGGTTTGAGTTAACGAATGTTCGAGTTATCCGAAGTTTTTATACAGAGGTATTAAGCCAAGGGACTGATGAAAATGGTACGAGTTATCAGAGTTTTAGTTACAGAGATTGTACTGTATATGCGAATAACCAGGAATAGCATGACTTTTTCGGGCAATTCGGGATTTATATTACTCGCACTTATGTCATGCCCATGACAAATTACAGTGTTGCACTTCTGGGTGAACATGCTTAAAATTGAAAACTTGCTTTCAAATGTTTGACATATTCCACTTTAGAGACTTCAGAGAATTCTTAAAAATCATAAAGAAAGTATAGATATACCAAAGCATTACTGCAGGGAGGCTGACACTTGCAGATGACCTACATGAACCTACGTCCAAAGTTAAACTTCGGACCAGGCAAGATTTGAACTGAGAAGGAGTTAAGCTCAGGGGCCACCTGCAGCATTTTTCATCCACACGCAGCAAAAAAGTGTTGCAGTTTTTGGGGTGGAGGCTTTAAAAATGAAAAAAAAATATATGCAAAATTCATGAAATTTTATACGAACAAAAAAATTAAAATTTGCTATCAACTAGTCTTGATATGAAGCTAAGCAGTTGCAGATTAAATTTAGTTTTACAGAGATTTACAGGCATGGCGAGCAATTGATGCAAATTACACTTTTTTAAAATCTGCAGACCAGCGTGATGAAGCAAATGCAAAAACTTTTGCAAAAGTTTGTTTTAAAAGCATGAAATAATACACTTGTTTTTGAATGAATGCCCTTTTAAAAATTATATAGTTAATAAGTCTGGCAAATACTGAAAGATTTTTACTTTATCAGATAGCTGATACAAATTCAAATTCAAACTGGTGTATTGAAAAGGAACATGAGAAAGGTTTGCACAGCCTCAACCTTTGTTTAACATGGCTTCAAAAGTTAGGTGGGCTCCTGGCGTGAACCAAGATTATAATTGAGAAATACAAAATCTTGTGTACCCAAAATTAATAAATTAATTCCATCAACCAATGAATTTCTTTGAAGCTTTGTTGAAGAAGTCATGATTTTTTACTATCCATACACAACGAGTATCTTTGTTATGAATGGTGGTTAATTCATATTTCGTGAATTTGTTACATCTATAAACCTAGCCGCGTAAAAGCAATGTCCTCGTTCATCTGAAGATCATACGAGGTACATGGTATGGTGTATGATAAGGCGTCCTCATGTCCCTTGCGAGTTTGTGGGGCGAACAAAATTTTGCACCAAACATACTTAAAAAGATTATCAATTCACGAAGTCCTGTTTAACGTAGCACTGGCCGCTTGAAAAATCATGAAATGGCTGCCAAATTTATTAACAAAATCAATGAAAAACACTAACCACATGAAATAGTTTAAAAAAGGCTTGAAATTCACAAAAAACGAAATTTTAACTATTGACTGATAAGATTTTTCTTTTCATGTCACATGTCCTTTAGCAAATGTTATGCACACGTGCAACATTTTCTTGCGTTTAACTTATTAATTTTTCATAAATAAGAATAACTATGATTAAAGGAGAAGTGAACCATTTTTTATAGGGCAGCCACTTAAAAAAGTTATAACTCACGTTGGAATGTATTATATCCCTTAAAACTTTCGTAGCATATAGTTTACACATGTGCAAAATGTGTGTGGAAAATGTTTTTAACGGCTTAGCTTGTACATTACAAGTCAGAATACAAGTGCAATCAGTTTCCATGCACTAACTTTCTTTTTGAATGGTTTTTATGAAATGTGTAATGGTGTTTATTAATGCTCAACGGTCAGTGCTGCCTTAATACAGTTTTTTTGCCAAAAAACGTACAAAGTCAGAGTTTGTAATAATGTATCCGATGATACTTACCACAATTAAACCAACAGAAATATACATTTTTGGCATTTTTTAAGAGTTGACATGTTGAAAAGATGAAAGTAGGTACTGGTTTTTGAAAAATCATAGTATCTTGAGTATTTTCTTCATCAATCAAAGTACAGAGATGGTAATAAAAAGAAAATATGAAGATATGGAGATAAACTTACGGTGAATTTTCTTTCAAAGACCTGAACTTTGTTACTTCGAATAAGCCTCGCTTGACATTCTCGTGTATATCTCTGAATTTATTGGTATCTTCATTAATTAGGATGACTTTCCGGCCATCACTTTGAGGTTTAATATGAAACAACCTTAGCTCATCATCTTCTTGTAAACTGTCAATAATAAAATGCTGCAACTGTTTCTTGTTAATACCTTTTCCACAAATGCTATTGATGGGCATGCTTTCCAACTCATTAGAGTAGTGGAGATTAATGACAACTAATTGGGAGGTGCAGCGTGAAGATAATACCACAAAATTCTGCTGAGAGCGCTTTGATTCCTGTTCAACGAAAACTACAACGTTTTCAGATTCCAGGCCTTTGCATCCACTGCTGTCAGTAATGATATGATGGGGCTTGCTCCAATTAATGGATTCTTGAGCATTACCATCCTGATCTTGGAGTTTGTATCCATATAAGTCGTGGTATATCAGAAAATCATAACCCAGTAATCTCAAGATACTGTTTAACACCACAAAGCCCTCTTCATAGTCACATAACCACAAAGTTCCTTTATTTCGCAGGGACAAATAATTTTGCTTGCTCAATGCTTGCAAAGCAATTGAAAGCAAAGAAATTATCTTCGCCTCCTCATTTGACTTACTTTCAAAGTAGATTAACTGAGGTAAAGTGCCGCCAACGTCATGTCCTAATTTCTCACTTCTCCTGCAATAATACTTAGTTTCTGTTCTTTTGCACTCCTCTGTAGGTGTTTCCATATCAGTAATCTTCTCCAATGAGACAGGTAATAATATTTCCACCTCGTCCTCTAATGTGACAACTCTGCTATCATTACTTTGATCAGCCATTGCAGGCTCAGCTGGCTCACTGTTTTTTTGTGATTTGTTTCCAACATTAACATTTACAATGACTTGCTTTTCCTAAAATATTCAATAAAAATTATGCAAGTAATTCTTTCTTTCTTTCTTCCTTTCTTTCTTTCTTTCTTTCTTTCTTTCTTTTTCTTTGACACTTACCATAGGATTCTTTGCAGCTTTCTCCTCCCTTTTGTGTGTGACAGTATTAATCACATTATTAGATATCACATCTGATGCCATTTCAGTGAACTCATAGTTTAATTTGGTTGAGCGCATATGATGCTTCAATGTAAATCGAGCCATACAAACAATTTTTTTGTAGGCATCTTTATTGAAGTTAACTGGTTCATTTTCCGGTGATAACAAAGAACGGGTTTTATTCAACGGGTCCATCAGAAATGTAACTGAGCATTCCTTCCACTCCGCTGAATTGAGCAATGAGTCTAAGTTTAAATAGTCATGGTTCAGGTCTTCTAAATCCATTTCATCAATGACGATGTTGAGCACCTTTCCCTGGAACTTACTTCTGATGCCAGCAAGCAATTGTGATATGCTTGGCATTTTTTTCTTTCGAAGACAATGTTGTACAAGGTCCTGTCGATTGTAGCACAGAATACTTGATTGGCCATTTGATTTTTCTAATTCTTCTGCATACAGTTTCATTTTTCGATAGAATAAACTGTGATAATCGTAACATATGTAGAAATTTATGGAATTTTCTTGTTTAACATTTCCCTCCAAAATGCATTGCCCTACAAAGAATGGAAACCAGAATTTAAGTAACAAACATTTTGTGAAAAATTATTTTTTATAAATAACCGACCAACAATTCTGAAATTAATTTAATAAAGGCATCATTAATTTATAAAAAAAAAATAAAAAAAATAGTGCCTCAGCAATTTTGCACATAACTTTGAGAAGTCATAAAGCCATTCATGATAAGTATTTGCCATAGTCATAAGGCGTCTCATTTTAAATGTGTTGAATATTTGATTATTTTGATAAAAATACAGAAAGAAAGCTAATAGGACACTAATTGCTTGTACCTTATGTCTCAAACTTGAAATTACCTGAATTCATTTGTTTTTATTATCTATGCGATATTTTTACAGGTGTAAGAAACAATTTGTTAAGAGTATTCAAGAACATAAAGATAACATGTTTTCTGATAATTCCACAAGAGCGGTACAATTATTTTAAGGTTTTCAGTGGTAGACTAAAAGTGAATTTGTTGTAAAACGTTTCAAGCTTTTTATTAGTAAAGATGCAGATATTTCTACAGTAGATGAGGTGATCTTGCTGTAGGCAATCTTTGCATAAAATGTGTTTACACCCAACCTTGATGTCAGGGTTTCTTTACTTCTGACAAGAATGAAAAATAATCAAACGGCTTTGGGATCAAGGTTGGTTTAACTCATTTATTTTGCACAAGGTCATCAAAGTGCTAATAAAATATTATAACATGTTCAACTTTGGGTCTTCTAGTTATGAAAATGCACATGTTTTTGAGTTTTTTTGAGTTTCATTCAGGTGTACAAGCTTGATTTTGGCAAATACCATATTTTCTCTCTTGAATGCAGCAGCGCTTATTAAATTTTTGGGTGCAGCGCTTATCAGAGGGCAGCGTTTAATTCAAAGGGGGAAATTACAGTGAAAAAACATTGAAGTATGGTTTTCTGTAATATTATAAAAAAGTATGAGCTGAAGAAAACATAAAAAATAAAACTGCTTTAATAAACATGCTTTTTGCATTTTCCTTAATTTTTTCCATTAAACGCCGCAGGATTTTGCTAATAAACACCAGATTTAAAGGTGGGTCATTTAATAGAGGGCGGCCTTTATCAGAGGACTGAGTTTAAAAAAGGAAACACGGTAAATTAATAATTTATCTTGTTGACAGCTTACTAGTGTAAATTGAAAATAAGTGATGTTCGTGCTCAGGACGTGGATAATTTTTTGTTGTCACTGTGGTTGAACTTGAAACTTGCAAATATCAAAAGAAGCTTTCCCTACTTGCAATACATACCAAAATGGAAAGCACCTTATTTCAGTGCTAAGGCGAAAGCCACCGAAAAAGGAACTTCATTGTTTACCACTTTTTTTTAAAAAGATTTGTTGAATTTATCGAAATTATAGTTTTATCGGAATACATTTGAATTCAGTCCAGTTTCACGTTTCAAGTTTATATTGTCTTGGGCCCGAGTTATTTAACGTTAAGCGACATTGTTTACTTCTTTTTCTTTCTTTTTCAAAAAGTTTCAAAAATTTGCAAAAATCAATCGAAATGTGGTAAAATTGACTTTTAAAATATAAAATGTGGCGAATGACTATGAACGAACAATGAATTATGAATGGCCTAACTTCTGAACAAAAGAAGATATTTTTATTCTGTTTGAGGTCTCTGAAAACAGGGTTCTAAAAAAAGCAATGAAAAAGTTATTCATATAACAAAGCAATTCTTGAACTTCTTGAATTTATTGCCGCTCACTAATATGGAAGGAAAGCAGTATTGACGGGCTGTTTGAATCCAGAAAAATTGAACAGGGCAACTCAACTTTAGTCAGAAATGATGAAGAAATCTATCAGAAATTCAGAGGGCACTGTTTTGAAACAGAGAGTACTGAGTAAGAATCGAAAAAACTACGATATTATGTGAAATAATATATAGATTCTGTAAATTTTCAATTGCATAATTAGTAAATGACAGAAAAAATCGATTTATCTCGGTGGTAGTTTGGCGGTATGCTTGGGATCTGAAAATTCATTTTATAATTTTTGCCTGCCTTCGTACAAACTTTCGAACCTTCGATTTTCAAGCTTCAACTGGTATTTTGCGGAAACAATAATTGGTTTAAAAGGTTTCCTATCACTTTCCACTCTGCATGGAAAACATGGCATTTCTCTGAGCTTTTAAAAAAGAAAAAAAACTTTTTTGCTTCGTGTTGCTATGTCAAAAGGTTTAAGACTTAAATTTAGGGAAAAATTAAAACAGAGCATTTATTTTTTGCTCAAATTTGGGTCCAAACCCCCATTTTCAGTTAAATTTCGAAAAATGAACCAAATTTAAAACCAGCAAAAGTAGAGTATTATTTATTTTTGGCCCAAATTTGGGTCCGAAAATCCGTTTTTAGGTAAATTTCGAAAAATAAACCCAGATTTTAAATTAGCACCATCGAACTCCCGTTTTTGGGTAAATTTCAAAAAATGAACTCCAGATTTGAAATCAGCACCCTCAAAGTGTTCTTAGTGGAAAATTTCAAAAGAAACAGAGCATTCCTAATTTTTGGCCCAGATATGGGTTCGAACCCCCGTTTTTGAGTAAATTTTGAAAAATGAACCTTAAATTTGAAATCAGCACCCACGAATTGTTACTTGTGCAAATTTCCAAGGAAAACGGTGCTTTTTATGATTTAAGGACCGATTGGGCCTATTTATTACGTCACCAATAGGCGTGGTCACAAAATTTTACAAAGGACTTACAGAAACGATGACACCTGCCAAAATCTGGTGGCTTAACAATGTTATGCTATGTTATGCTATGTTTTGGAGATGTTAAGGATAAACTCCCAGTACCAAATTTGCCCAAATCGTGATGTCATCAATAGGCATGGTTACAAAATTTTACTTTATTATCAAAGCTCTTCGTTATATTGAGTGGCAGGTGGCCAAGTTTGATGGCTTAACAATGCTTTGTTGTGGAGAGTGCCAAATTTACCCAAATTGTGACGTCATCAAAGAGCGTGGTCTAAAATTTTTCCACTTGAGACAAAGACCTTGAATTAAGGATTACACCTTTCAAATTTCAGCCCATAATGAAGCTTTGTTTGGGAGATATTGGGGATTTAAGTTTTTAGTTGGTCGGTCTAATATTCCGTGCGTCAAGCCAATCTGACTGATTTGCGAAAAAAGGAAGGAAAAACATGAAAAGGGACGAAACCAAAGCCTTTCATGCTAACACAGAAAGTCAAAAAAACAGCGATTGGTGAAACAATTGCTGCAATATTACCTAGCTACATTTATCTCGATTAGTTAATTATTTTTTTAATTTTGCAAAAATTCTGCAGAATACTATAAGCCTCTACTTACGCACATTTACATAACAGCATGTTTTGCACTTCATTGATTTTAAATCTGTTAGTTTTTGCAATCCGAGTATCCATCTCAGAAATATTTTGAAAACAACTAAAAAGTTGCAAGGTTTTGTTACCAGACAAATATCTGAGATGGAGAGCACTATTGTAGGAGTCACAATTCAGACAGTGTCTCTTTTATTTTATACACAAAATGATTTTTGAGAAAGCAAAGAATACGTAAACACAAGCTGGAAGATGACAAGTAAAAGAAGCACGAAGAAGAGAAAGAATTACTTGTTATACTTGTCATATCTCAAACTTAAAACGTTATCTTGCAAGTAGCAGTAAGTTCTCATGAATCATTGCCAAAGCGACTAGCGTCAGTGCTATTTCTTCACGTTTACTTTTGTAACTGGAGAACTAGTACAAATTACGTGACGGAATTTTACACACAAACTCACAAGTTCTCCTTGTCGAATGTGGAATTTGTCGAATTTGTTAAACAAACAAATCAAAGAGATGTTTCCATCCACTTATCAAAATATATCAAAATCAATCAAAATAACTTTTAAGGCTACTGTATAGTCTTTCTGCATGTTTTTTTAAATCCTTCATATCTCCGTATTTATAAATTTTTTTTCAAACCATATAACTTATTTTAAAGAGTATTTTATTCTTTATTGATCGATATAAAAAAGAATGAATTTAGTTTGGGGTTTTTTGAGTTACAAGCACATAAAAAAATGTCAGTTTTTTTTGAGAAGCTAAAAAAAGAGTACGGTTGCGTGTTTTTCTTTCGTATCAACGCCATCATGTTCAGCAGATTTTGAACTACAAAATGGTACTACAGATTTTTTTTTTAATATTTCATTCTTGAGATATTTGAATAAATAGCCAACGCAACATGTTTTTCGTTATCTTTTACAGTTCCGGGGGTATATCTTTGGAACAAAAACGAAACAAAAAAAAATGAGACACCGTTTTGAAGCCCAAAGTGTGAGCTTTCCAACGAGGTATCTCTCT
>JAYJMG010134526.1:0-13662 GCA_036873935.1 Stomotoca atra
GCTTTTCAATGACATTTGGAGCAAGGGCTGATTGTATCTGTGAGTCTTGTTTTTTGATAGTCAGTTCTGCCATAGAAGTTCTGCCATAGTATTTTCGATTGTTTCCAATGCAAACTAAAATCGTAGTTTTATTTTAATCTCATGATCAGAGTGAGTGCAAAACATTAAAGAAATGTCTGGGGCAGATGCATATTTCAGGCAAGAGAGTCTTGATTTTAACTTGATTTTTGTTGTGGATGTAAACTAAAAGTACAGTAAGGTTATGATTTGTACTTTATCATGGTTTAATTTTGGTATGCTATGAAAAAGTTAAAGCTACTCTTTGATGTAAATAGTGCAATATACAACATTGTCTGGTTTTTTTTTTTGTTAAGAGCTATTGGCCTAATTACATGTGAAAAATTTTACATACAAAGCTGAAGGAAAATTTACAGCTACTAAACAGTCCCCTGACAAAAGAATTTACATCCTTTTGAACCACATAAAAACAGGTGTTCAATAGTTAAAAATATATTTCTCTACAGAAAAAAACCTGCAACTTTTTGACTAAGTCCAAACTAACAAATCGACTGTAATAAACATTTATTGATTATTATTATGATTATTTTTGTTTATTTTATTTCACGACAAAAATCAGGCAACATCATACTAAGTGTTTTTTTTCAATGGTCATTGATTGTTCTTTTCAAAACATGCTGCTGTCTCGAATAAAGATAACTTAGTCAAACGTTTTTGGAGATGATTGTAGAACTGAATTATTTCAAATAAGAATTTCACTATTGGCTACCGTTCTCGTTGATACAGAAGTTGTTTTTGTTTAAGCCAAAAATTCCAAATATCTCCAAAAATAATCTAACATTTGAAAGTTTGTTTTTGTTGCTCCTTTAAATAAGTTTCATCTCATCCTTTTTGTGAGAAGTATTATCTAGAGCATGTTATTCGACGAAGACATTGACATAGACTGAAAAGGTTAGAGATTAGACAATAGACTGGAAATAGATTTTTCGTTGCATGATCTAAGATGTCTTCAGTTTAAATTAAATTAATAGTATTTTCGTTTAAGAAAACATTATTCAATTGCCTTTTTCACTTCCAAAGACATTTTTCGAACTTTGAAATAAGCACTCACTCAACCGTTACTTCAAACCTTCACAATTAAAAACCATACCAATCTTCTCCGCACTGCCATCACTAACATCATCCTTCTTATTTGGTAGAACTCCAGTTTCTGTGAAAGAAGAATAAACCACAAGTAGAAAACATGCATCAGAAAAAATAAAAATAATTATAATTATAATAACAATTAAAGTGATAATCACGACCCAATTTCAAAAGTAAATTACTGGGTCATTTTGGGTTTATACATCTTTAATACAGTTGTACACTAAAATTGCTTTTCTGTCTGTTATTGCACTTAAAACGTGGCTTACACTAGGGCGATTAACTCAATCGCTTTGAAATTTCAAAGCGTTTTTTAGGCGATTAAAACCGGAAACAGATGTTAAGGGTTCACATTACAGCTAAGCCACTATCAAACTTGTGATTTCATTTCAAGTGGTAGAGGACTTGGTGATATGTCCGCTTTTGTTATTGGAGGAAACCAAAACCAAAAAACGAAGAAAAATAAAATGTTTGGTTCGTGACATTTACAAAAACCGTTTTTTTCATAGTCATTATCATGCATTGGTTAACGAAATGCGCATGTCTGATAAAGAAAGCTTTTTCAGGCCACTTTTTAAGTTCTGCTGTTTAGGCAGATTGGCATACTTTCGCACTTCTTCTGCAAGAGATTCATCTTCTTGGATCGTTCGAGTTGTTCTTCCCATCATTACATAGTTAGCTTTCACAGTTTTGTTTTTTCCCCTAAATTCTGAATTACATTGTATGTCTACTCAAAACGCACGTGGTAGAAAAAAGAACAAAATAAATACATTAAAATTATATTTAAATTTTAAAAAGAAAGCCGCTTCTTTTAGATGTGGCGAATATCTATGAGCTGTAAGTGGGCAAATCAAAAGCAAGGCATAACCCCTTTAGCTGTGTACGCTTCTATGTGGAGGCTCTAATACCAGGGAAAGCGAATGACCTAGCTACACCCTTAGGTTTTTTAATAATTAAGTGAAAATTAACAAAATATTATTGGTTTGAAGTTCGATTCCATTTAATGAATAGAGCATTGGTCAATGACTTGTTGTGTATCTTTCCATCCAAATCGACTTTATACATAGTGGAAAAAGAAAATGTGGAAGGAGTGAAGGAAAGACTTGAATGCATCAATACGATGTGATTCATACCTTAACATCATGTTATCAATTGAAGCATGTGAAGGTTATACCAAAATAATTGATGTTGTGTATTTTATGTATTGTTTTTTTAGCTGGTGCATGATATAAAGTTTAAGCACTATGTGTCATAAAATTAAAAGAAAACATGTTTTCAGAAACTTTTCCATGCAGGACACTTATGTTACTAAAGTAAGTATGCTTGAATATAGAATTATAATTTTGTTTTTGCAAGAAAAGAAAAAATTATCCAAATCACCTTTTTCTTCTCGTGTTGTTGTTCAAGAATAATGAATTAACACAAGAGGTGAATAAATATTTCATTGCGACATAAGATGTCAATGCTGGGTTTTTTTTGCCGATGACGATTCTTATGGCCAGGACAATTACGTTTCAATGGAGAAGAGGAATGGTAACATACTGTCCAACTCATTGATGAAAAAATTTATTTTATCTTTATCATTTATCTTTAGGTTCATCAGAAGTTAAATTTTGCTACAGGCTTGTCAGGCTGGGGGAGACACACACTAGAACAGAGACATTTTTATGTGCTTAAATTTCGCGTCAGTTGTAATTTCTCTGCTTTTTACAAGAAGATGTTGATGCGTTCTTGTGAAAAATGTGTTGCTTGTTTTATCCCAACGTGTTTCCTGATTTCAACTTTTGAACGACTAGTAAAAGTTTTTCGGTTTTGTTTTATTTGAATCAAGTGCTCTTAAAATCTAAATTCAATTTAAATTCCTGCTTAAATGAGAACTAAGGTCAAAAAACAACTTGACTTTGATCAAACCCATCTATGTTGGCGAGTTTAGTGTGCAAAATATTTTATCATAATTCGCACCAGTTCTGCAGATACAGAAGCAAACATCTTTTAAAAATAATACGGTAACCGAATATGACAACACAAAAGCGAACTACAAAATAAACTTCCAGCATAGTTTACAGGGAATACTTTTTGAGAACTTATTAACAAGTTCCTTCTTTCTCTTCTTTACGCTTCTTTTATTTATCAGTCAGTTGTGTTTATGCTTTGCTTTTTCAAAAATCATCTTGTGTAATAAATTGAGATGTTGTCTTGATTATGAGACAACTGCGATAATACTCTCCATCTCAGATGTTTTTCTGGTAACCAATTTTTTGAGATGGAGAATCAGATAGCAAAAATCAACAAAATATTAAAATCAGTGAAGCGCAAAATGTGTCTTGTGTAAAGTAGATCTAAAACTTTGTTCTTTTTTATGATCATGCTGAATGAATCTTACCTCATCGTTGTAAGTAAAAAGAAGTCTTAGCACAAAAGAAAAAATGAAAATATAAGGGAATTTTGGAATCGAAGAATAGTTGTTTCAAGTTAAATTTCAAATTTCAACATTTACGGTGTGGCTATTAATTAGATTTTCTATTTGTTTCAATGAAGACTTGTGGTTCCAGAAGGCAACAAAATAAAAGTACAAATTATTTGCTTCTGCTCTGATACCAATAATTATTTGGTAAATGCTGTAAATATTTAAGGATACAGCGTCGTTTTTTGTGCATGTTTTTTTATTTTGAAAATTTTTCCATTTTCTTTCTCATTTCATTCGAAAAGTTATATATAATTGGAAGGCTTATTAAGAACACTTTCATATGAAATCAATTTCAAAAATTAATTTTTAGAAAAACAAAAGTTATGTTGAAATGAAAAAAATGAACCCTCTTTCATATTTTGAGTTCTTCTATCAAAAATTTCGTAGAAATTTTTTGAAATTTGCACCATCATATTCAGCACATTTCAATCTAAAAAGGGGTATCACAGTTTATCAAAACAGGGCTCCATTGCCTTTTTATAACAACAAACATCTTAACTAACGTTTATACACCAAAATTCTAAGTTCAGGGGGTATATATCAAAAGAAATATTGAGTTTTAACATAAACTGTGATATCCTTTTTTCGGCCAGCATCTAAAGCTTTGCAACGAGCCCACAATCAGCGTGATAGCATAATTATTTTTGACAAAGGAACTCAAAACGTCAGAGATCCCCCTTGAATTTTAGTTTTGAGAAAAATCCTTTTAAAGATTTTTTATTTTTTTAGTTTGTAGCATGATGCAGCTTCTTTTGATTTCATGTGATGCTTATGATTGCATTGTTCAATTTACATTTGCACTTTAATATTTGAACATTTTTTCTTTTCGCTTTTGTGCATTTGGTGTTTTTTGTATGCAAATAAAATTTCAAAAGATGAAAAAGTGTCAAAATTAACGTGAGTTTAACTAGCATTTTGCACACAATAGGAATGAACACTGTTCGGAAAAGTCGTTTGGCCCATTTTCAATCACTTCCTGGTGGAATTAGGGACTAATGAAGTATACATTAGAAAGATCATTGCAAGTTGATCAATATTTAAAAAAGACGACACTGTATCATTAAGTGAGCTAGAGTCAGTTTTGTCCGACTGTTCTAATAATAATAACAATAATAATGAAAATAAATAAACAAATTAACTTAAGCTATCACTTTTCATCCATCTTGCTGAAACTTGTTAGATCAACAAACTAGTATTAGAAACTAGTATTCATGTTTCCACACCTTAATTTACTCACCTTTGTTCAATCAATCAATTAATAAAATTAAAAGCTTTTAACAAAGACGAATGAATCAAACTATTTTCCGCACAGTAACAAATCATTTACCTGGTTTAGTTCCAGTAGCACACTCAGCTTCTTCGTCCTAAAAACAAGAATGCTAACACAATAAAGGCAATTTTGAAGAAAGGTTGGAAGCATACTTGTAGCTTTGCTAATGCCATATTGAAAGTTACTTGTAGGAAGTGAGACATGTTTTGGTATTTTACTACCATGGCCAATATTATCATACATGAGGTGCGTATTTTACTAATCTTAGCTCATATTCGCGTTTCAATGAATATTTACAGAACATAAATAAAAAAAATTAGCACTTTCTGGTCAGTGTCATTTTCAGACTTTTTCACACTCTACAACCTTGTGAGAGACCAGAAAGTTTTACATTTTATGAGCTCTAGAAGGTCGCTGAAGTGTCTAGAAGCAGTAAAATAAAAACTTTTAATTAGTTCCATATCATACCTTTTAAGTATTCCTTATTTCTCTATTGTGCTGTTTGTTCAGACAAAATCTTTCTGAAGAACTGCCGTTTCACTAGCTACTAACAGGTCGCAATTGCTTTAACAATCTACCATGCTTAGTCATGTTTGAAAACAAAACGCTATAGACAGGAGATGCGTCATCACTTTCTCAACTTTTGCACATCATTGATTAGTGAAATTTCACAATTATGCATAATTAATTAACATAAATTAAAAGAATAAGAAAAAAACAAACCCCTGAAAAAGCTGCATAGTCATGCTTATTTTGAAACATGGAAGATTATTTAACATTCTCGTTTTTGTTGTCAAAAATTGTTAATTTTTAACCTTAAAAGAGTCAATGTCAAAATTTTACAGCGTTTTCTCCTATCTTTTATGTTGCTGTTGATCATGAAGAACAAAAGCCATTTTAGCAACCCTGTTGCATTTCCATAGCTGCATTTGAAATGCATTATCTGGGGAACAAAATGTTTTTGCTCATCAATCATGTTTCTACCGCTGTAAAAAAGTCATGGTGCCGTATAGTTTTTGCCATTTGACTCTTTAAATAAAGTACACCATACTTTTCCATTATAAAAGAGGAGAAAAAGATAACAAGGTCAAAATGATTTGCTTGGGTGAAGCCGTAGCTAGGCTGACAAAATCAGCTGGCAGTTGAAATTACTCTGTGGAGAGAGCGAAGGCTCAAGAAAGAAGAAGAATAGTTCTTAGAAGGAAAATTTAGATTGAATCAGTTGAATCTTTTAAAACACAAAAAGCATTTAAAAAAATTAAAGATGATGAAGAGTTGAGTGAAATTGAAATTGAATTGAAACATGTCCAACTTTTGGAATCTGAGGCATTTTGCATTACAGTTACAAAAAAATTACAAAATTTTGTAGTTTTGGAAGACTGAAACCGCGAAAATAAATTTAGCAAAATGTTTTTGTCGCGAAAATTTCTTCCCTTAAGGTACTCCCTGACGACTTCTAATGTATACCCCTACTACCAGTTCTATTGTTTACTGACGAATTATAATGCTGTGGTGATACCCGTGGGAGTAAGACTTCCACTTCATTCCAAACACCTTCACCTCGGCCCCACCTTATGCGCGGATCCCTTATACCCGAGTGACAGGCCCTATTTTCTTACTAAAGAATTAAAAAGATGCCTGTAAGAATTAGACTCCCACGTAATTCCGAAGCCCTGTGCCCTATTTTCACAGATTTACCCCACACTCATCCCACGTGATCAGACTGTTTATCCCAGAATAAACATTCTACCTAACACAGTTTATGCAGAGAATAGTTAAGTGAATCAGATCTGGGATCTGACAAAGCTCTGAGTCACACGGTCACTACCCTTCTCAACCTTGATAGGAGTTTGGGCACATAGGATTTTCTATTTTTACTAAATTTTATGTAGGATAGAATAGGAGCAAAACTTTCATTCATATTTTCTATTTTTCAAAATTTTTACACACAAGTTACAACTGATAAATTTAGTTCAGCATCTTCCCTACCAGAAAAAAATAAATTTTATGATGGCCAACTGAGGATTTGCAAATTTTTCATATTTTTTCTTGCCGTTACAATATCATCTCCTCCTAAACAAATAACACTATAGAAAACACAAGAAATGTTTTTACGTTTTCTGAAGCGATTCTTTGTTATGTGCATGCAAGTACACCATTCCCATCCAGGCCTGTTTGCAATAAGCTCATATGGAGGTAATTGAAAAATATAGATAAGTACTGAGGAATGGTCACTAAATTGAGAGTAAACTCTGGCAAAATTTGCCATTTACCAGCCTAGAAAAAGATTAGTGAATTCTTACTAGAAGAAAGATCCACTTTTCATTGAATTTTCAAAAAGAGGCAGTAGCAAAACTGCTAAAGGAAAGTCCATTTCAAGTCATGAACACACATACCTTCAACAAGTAGCTGAGTTTTTCCAAACATAAGTTTAATCTGGATTTTGGCATCCAAGTGTCTTTCCATTTAATTTTATAATACACTTCACCATTCTAAAGGAAAAAATCACAAACACACTGTGACACTGGAAAATATTCAACACAAAAGTAATAAAATTTATTGCAAACATGAATTTATGATAAAAAATGATATTATTTTGTAAGAGAGTACACAATATCAAGAAAGATGCAGAAAACATTTTCAACATTGTGACTGACATTAAAAGTGGTAAAAGTAATGGAGTGTGACATTCAAAAAAATTGTTGAACGAAATAGGAAAGTACTCAAGGACATCATCATCATCACCTTTCATACAGTTCAATGCAGGTAGGGTACACCAATTAACTTATACCCTAAGATAAAAATAGCTTGATTGTTTTCAGAGAACACCCATAAGTGTGTACGAGGGTCATATAACTGCATTATTTATTTATTTTAATTCTCTACATTTATATTAAAGATGATTTTAAGTTAATAAGTTCAATTGTTGATCTAATTAATTATTTTAGATTTCTGGAGTCTTTTCTTTCCAAGAATTTTTTTTGAATTGATTGATTGGGGGAGAGTTTTTGAAAAGTGTACATGTGGTTGGATGGATTCTAACAAGCACTTTCAGCTACTACCCTTTTTTCCAATGAGATTGAGTCAGAAGTTGGAAACTGGGGTCCATGCGAAATCTGAAAACTGAGAAAGCATTCGCAGAAACCTCAAAACCTCAAAAATGCCTATAAAATTGAGACGAAATACTTAAACTGTTATTCGATCTTCGTACCAACTATCATCACAGTGTTTTACTTGAATTTATTTCTTGATTTTATCAATTATCTATCCCTTAATTTTTCTTTGGAGGAGAGATTCAGTTTCAAACTCTATTCAAGATTGAGTATTTACTTCCTGTTTCGGTAGCAGGAAACTGCTTGGAAAAATGTCTGGGTTGTAAGGGGGATGGAAGAATATTTGGAAATTTGTGCATTCTTACATAATAGATTTTTTTTCTTTTTCTTTTAGATGAAGCATCCTAAGTAGCAATGTAATTTTTCAATTCAGTGAAATATAGAAGAACAAACAGTTCTCCATAAACATTTTTGAATCCTTCCTTTTTCTCTCTCAATTTTTTCAATATTGGTACTCAAATATCAATCACTTCACTTTACGTTAATTTGCTATGACGATACTAACCCCAATTTACTAAATTTCCATACTTGTGACGTACAAATGCAATGTACAATAACAAAGTCAAGAATGCGCACCAAAAATGTCATAAAATAATTTTCAGCTGGTGAAAATTTCAAGTACCGTATTTTGCCGTGTATAAGACGGACCTTTTTTCCATAAATATTGTTCATACTTTGGGGGTGCGTCTTATCCACGGTAAGACTGAGAAATTCGTTTTCTATTTTTTAACGAACAAAGAAAACACAAATAATGCATAAGCCACTTTAGTGGAATGTAGAAGTTATAGGCCATACCAACTGAGGATAACTGAGAATATGAGCTGTACATTTAATAAAAGAGGGGATGCGTCTTATACAAGGTAAAAGCTGTTTTCCTGGAAATGTGTAACTGGAATATGGGTGCGTCTTATACAAGGATGCGTCTTATACTCGGCAAAATACGGTATCATTTTTCTATCAAAAGTTATAAACAATTGAATTTTACAGTGATTTCTACCAAAATTAATGAAATTTCAGTACACTCTTCGGGAAAAAAATAGAAATCTTGACTTAAAAACGTTCATGGCATAAAACTGGGCAAAAACATGCAAAATAAACTAGAATTAAAAGTCGTAAAGTTTCTGGACTATTAAGGGTTTTCTGGGCTGCTTGTAAAAAATCCCTCAGCAGAAAACATAAAACAAAATGATGCAGGTAGTGTTGATGATAACGAACTTAAACAGAATTTTTCCTGGTGTAAATGTGACATAATTTTGTGAAAAAGGATTTAGACGTTGGACTTCATGAACTCTTGTCTGACGCTTTTACGAGTTTGTTAAAACTTCTCCAGTTTAGTGAATGCAAAGGGCAAGCAGATGAGAGGAGAACGTTTATTATTCAACATAAGCAAGCAAAGTAACATGAAACGCCTTGGTGATTTGGATCAAGAATAAAGTGTGAGGTAATCAAACAAAGATTTTCTATGAAAGTTGGCGTTGAGAAAACATTTTGTGGTTTGCACTTGAAACAAAAAGATCATACTTTTCCTAGAATTACGTTTCCTCTTTTTTTAATTTTTTTAAGAGGCAATCATGACTCATTCACAGACAAAAAACCTGTGATGATTATGAAAGGGTCTATCGTTTCCAACGCATTTTTTTATAAACAAGTTATTTGCTACATATGTTGATTTGTATATCTCTATTTTCCTCTTGCTACAAATACATTGATTTAAGATTCCCATTGCTATGAGCATGTGGAAAGCAGAGATTGTTTCTTTAAAAATTTTTGGCCAAGCGGACAAGGAAGCTAAGGCTGAGAGTGTAGACTTTTGCTTAGACGCTCAGTCCTCATGTCCATGCGTTTAAACGTCCCTGTTACATATGTGTTAAAACAAGTCATAATAAGTTTGTCACTTGTTATGACTACGCTTTAACCACCACCGTTGTCTACACTGTATTGGTCTGCCATCTTGTAATCATCGTGTTTTGTTTATGTCGTATTCTCGCATTCATACATGTTAGTACCGTTATCATGTAGCCTCCATTCATGCTGTATAAAAACGTCAGGTTAGAAATATATAATCCATTCGCTATGCAACTTCTGAAGTTATAACTCACAGCATGTTATTGGAAGTGGGATGAGATGGAGCCAATTCTGAAGTATGGATAGATTCACCCCACCCGAGCAATTGTCTTTTGTAGGGAATCTCAGGGAGCAGTGGATACGCAGGAAGCAAGAGCTAGAATTTTACTTGGTCGCAACTGAGAAAGACTCAAAGGACAACAAAGTTAAGTCAAGTATTCTTTTAACTTGTATAGGATCGACAGGCCAAGAAATCTATAATACGTTTACATTTACTACTGAAGAAGATCCACTAAATTTTAATTTAATTCTGAAAAAATTTGATGAACACTGCACACCACGAAAAAACTTGATATTCCTGAGACATTTACATATAAGCAAAAAAAGGTCAAACGTTTAATGAATTTGTGATACAATTAAAAAAATTGTCCAGCAATTGCGAACTTCAAACGTTGAAAGAGTCATTAATCAGAGATATAATCGTAGTAGGTGTTAACGATGACATTACGTGAACGGATGTTAAGGGAACCAGAAGAGTTAACGAGCGACATGGATGAAAAAATCTTCACCGTAGATGGAGCAAACGAAGATCTTTGGAGCGTAAATCTATTATCCAATAGAACAATGATCAACTACAAAATTGACTCAGGAGCGCAAGTGAACGTACTACCATACCACGCATACAACTCACCACCAACTCACCACCGATATTGGGGCTCAAGTCAAGTGAGAAACTTAATTTGATCAAACGCGTATTAAAACTAGATTCAAACGAAGATGTTAATATTCCTGAAAATTTCGATGACTGTTTCGATGAAATAGGAACTTTACCCAAAACGCATCATATTTTTGTTGATAAAGAAGTAAAACCAGTGATTCGTTCCGCCAGAAAGGTTCCTATTGCATTAAAAGATAAAGTGAAAACTGAATTAGATCGTATGCAAAAACTAGGAATTATCGAGCCTGTATATGAACCCAGCGAATGGGTAAGTCCGATGGTAATCGTTGAAAAGAACAACGGTAAACTGCGAATTTGTCTTGATCCAAGGGATCTAAACAAAGCGATTAAAAGGCAACATTACAAACTACCCACTGCTGAAGAACGGTTCTCTGAAATGTCTGGCGCTACTTTATTCACAAAATTAGATGCCAGTAGTGGATATTGGCAAATCAAGGTAGATGACGAATCTTCTAAATTGTTAGTATTTGCCACTCCTTTTGGAAGATATAGATTCACTAGGCTTGCATTTGGAATACATAGTGATAGTGAAGTTTTTCAGCAAAACGTGGCAGAGATAATCGAAGGCTGTGAAGGTGCTAAGAATAGTCAGGATAACATAATCATTTGGGGTAAAGATAAACAAGAAATAGATAAACGAACAATTAAAGTTCTTGAAAAAATCAGAGCGTCTACGACTCAATAAAAGTAAATGCATATTTGCAGTTTCAGAGCTTACTTTCTTGGGACATAAAATTTCTAGCAACGGTATTTCTCCCGATCCAACTAAAGTGAAAGCAATAAACGATATTCCAATTCCTGAAAATGTGGCGGACCTTCAACGATTCCTAGGAATGGTGGCATATCTTGCCAAGTTCATTCCCCATTTATCGGACAAGTCTAAAATTCTAGGTGATTTAATATTGAAAGACTCGATCTGGGAAAACATATAGCCCAGCTTAACAAAATCAAAATTCTCATTAGCAAAGACATTTCGTTGAAATTATTTGATCCAGCTTTAGAGACAAAATTAACATGTGATGCTTCCAAGTTTGGCCTCGGTGCTACGTTAGAGCAAAAACATCCTGAAGGCTGGTATCCGATAGCCTTTAAATTTAGATCCTGTACCAAGGCTGAGCAAAATTATTCAACAGTAGAAAGGGATTCACTGTCAATCGTCTTCGCATGCACCGTTTTCCATGAATACGTTTATGGATGTCATTTCACCATTGAAAACGATCACTAGTCCTTGAAAACGATATTTAATGCTTACATCAACCAAGCCCCACCTCGCATTCAACGATTTTTACTACAATTACAAAAGTACAACTTCACTGTAGTTTATATTCCAGGTAAAGACATGGTTTGTTCTGATAAGTTAAGTCGTGGTTCATCGAGAGAAAGCAGCCCGGAGATTCCAGAGGTCGAAGTAAATGCTCAAGCTCATTCGATCATGTCCAGCTTACCTGTTAGTGACTCAAAAATGAGACTCATCGCCGAAGAAACAGGAAAGATCAACAACTGGGGCAGTCATATCTTACGTAAATAATGGCTGGCCAACAACGAACATAAAACCAGACACAAAGGTATATCATCCAATTCGACACGAATTGACCACATTCAAAGAAATATTGTTGAAAGGAACAAGAATCGTCATACCTAAGTCTTTAAGGTGCGAAATGAAAGTAATTCTCCATACTGGACATACAGGAATCGAGCGAACAAAGGGGAATGCTAGATCATCAATCTTTTGGCCCGGTATTGACAAAGAAATAGAAGATATGATACACCGATGCGATGCATATCAAAAATTTAGAAACAAACAATAAAAAGAAACTCTAATAGAACATGAAATTCCAGATAAAGTTTGGAGTAAGGTTGCCACTGATTTGTTCATGTTTTTTAACAGACTCTATCTTGTTATTATAGATTACACAAGCAAATATTTCGAAGTTATGCAGTTACCGAATGGACGAGCATCCACCGTTATATCGTATACCAAAAGTATTTTTGCTCGACATGGAATACCCAACACCGTCATAAGCGATAACGGTACACAATACACATCACTAAGATATAGACAATTTGCAAAAAATTGGGACTTTCAGCATGTCACTTCAAGCCCATACTCGATCCCAGCACTTCTTGTCTCTTTTTGACTAGTGGACGACGAGACGAAGAAAGCACTGGCACCGTAGAGGCTTTTGCGCAACTTGATTGGTTCTCAGACTTTTTGCATAATAAACGCAAAAACGCTTACGCGGCAAAAAAAGTTTAGATGTTGATGGCGGAGAAAATAGTGCAAAAGTTTAGTTGATGTTGATGGTGGAGAAAACAGTGCGCTCACAGATTTTAGCAACACCTGAAAATTGCATTATAATAGGGCCTACTGTAAGTTTCAGTTTGTATGTTCAGTATGTTTTGACAGTAAGTTTTCTATAGTTTTCTCTGTGGCAGTTTTTTTGTTATTATTTAAAACAAATTTGTCTCTTGTTAATGTTATTATAAACATAACCGATGTGAAATAAAGTGCTAAAAATACACAACAATAATAATACTCATGGAAAAGCACAGGCATTCAGGCAGTTTTTGGTGGTCAGGATACTTCTTTCTCTTTCATTTTTGCTCTTTCTCTGCTTCTTCTCTCTCTTATTAACTTTCTTTTGCTATTTTAGAAAAGAAAAAATGCAAGCTTAGATCTAGGCTGGTACCTTTATTTTGAAGGTTAAGTCAGACTGAGTTATTTGTTAAAGTTGTGTGTGAGAAATTGTATTTTAGACTGATCTAAATTGTTACAGAAAATGTCGGAATACAACAAATAAACAATGATAAATAGATAATAATAAATGTATTAACAGTAAAATATGCC
>JAYJMG010134748.1:0-13650 GCA_036873935.1 Stomotoca atra
GCTAACGATAATTTTTAAGTTTAAGTGGGAACGTAATTCTAATTTTCTGTCGCTAGTTTTCGTTAGATATCGTTAGTTTTCATATTTATCGCTAGATATCGTTCGATATCAAAGAAAGCCGACATTTTTGAACATGGATGAAGTAGTATGTTCAAAAGTGAAACTCCGAATTGAATTAAAATATGTTCAATGTGCACGGTATTTATATTTCAAAACGTTTGCAGTGTGGGTGTACCTGATCGAAAACAAAATGACTGAAAAAACAAGATTTGTTGGCCTTTCACTTGACGAAAACGAACAATTATCCGAAGTTGTTCTTGAGTTACCATGTCTATATGACAAAAGTAAAGAAGAGTACAAAGATAGAAATGTAGCAAAGCCAACCCTTCTTCTTCAGAATCCATGTTGAGAAAGAACGATAACTTTTTTGTCATCTCATTTTCTAGTGGGAACGCTCACACCTGCTTCCGGTAAAACTATCGTTAGTAATCGTTATTTCTTTATCGTTAGTTATCGCTAAATATCATCAAGTGGGAATCGTGCTTTAACCCGCCAAGTTTCGTCTTTTAAGTATCACCCATTCAAAAGTTATGGGCCGCAGGCACTTTACGCCCCCTCCCCATGGTTTTGAACCTCAAAAAAGCCCATGGCTAATAGGGTTAATTGGCATTCACATATTTCGGTTCCTAATTCGAAATTGCCATTCAAATGTTACAGTGCAATTCAACAAAACTGATTAAGAGAGAGAAGAATTGAACATAGCAATGATTGTTTGATAAACATGTGCATATGTGGGCGGGCCAAGCAGTAGTCGCGAATCTACCACCAGTTTTGTGGCGTTAAACAGAAAAACAACAAAAATAAGAGAAAAGAAAATGTAGACTGGGGTTATAAGCACGGTCGTCATTCCGTGAAGACAGGGCAGGTGCCCCACATACAATTGAAGTAAGTCTTTAGTATCAACAAATGTAAAGATTCTGGAAGAAAATTTCGGAAGTATATAAGGAAATAATGGACATAAATAAAACAACCAGCCTACACAATTTCTGAAGCTAATCAAAACAATTCAATTTATATACTATCATGGCAGCAATTAGGAGATACAAACTATTATCACAATCCTGGTAGGACGAATCGAGGGATCTAACAAAGTAAATTCCAATGGAAATTCACACTTTCCATAAAAAATTCAAAAATACTAAAGTTCTCAGAGAAATTCACACTAAATTTGCCAACTTCAATAGCTTTGGAAATGTTACACACTAACTTTGTCAAAAACGATATATCACATATTTAAATGGCATTCACATATTTTGGCTTCTGATTCAAAATTGCCATTTAAATGTTACAGTGCAGTTCAACAAAATCCATTAACGATACAACTGAAGTAAACCTTTAGTATAAACATATGCAAAGATTCTGGAAGTATACAAGGAAATAATGATCCTACGAAAAATAACTAGCCAATAAATTTTCATGACAGCAATTAAGAAGAACAATATATTATTACAACCGATGCGTCGTGGTATCCAACAGAGGGAAATCAACTTGAAATTAACACTTTTAATGAATAATTCAAAAGAGGGAACAAGGAACGTGAAACCATTAGATGATGAAAAACTTAAAAAACTTAAAACCCTGAAGCACATAGACTATTGATTTCCCCACGATAAGCGTCATAAGGACGCTAATTTTGAAACCTACCTACCCCTTCCTAAGCGTTATTACATTGATCATCGGCTTTTATCTTTCTTTTTAGGTGAACCTTCCATTGTCATTTTGCCTCCATGACAATGCAAAGAAACTCGAAAATAGCCAATTCTTTGACTTTAATATCACATTATAAGCAAGACGTTGTATATATAATTTTGTGTAGTTGAAATATAACTTCACTATTTACCCCACTTAGTGAAAACATGAGAAGAAAAAATTATGCTAGCCCACATATCCACTCAGGTATAAGGAGTGCTGATTCAATACATAATAGAATGCAGCGTAGTGCATGTTGTCAAAAGTTCTTTTATTTTGTGTTCTTGACTTTTGTTCGATTAACATTACTATAATTTGTTTGGAAAATAACGACATGGTCTGATGAAATAGGCTTTCAGAGATAGATTTCATTTTAATCCCTCAACCAAATTTGAACCATTGAAGAAAAAAAACATTTTGAATGTTTTGATTCTGAATTCGAATTTTCAGACAAACAAGTGGAACCAATTCTTCAGAGAAACTTCAGTGTTAGTATTTGTGAAGGAACATTGGTTAATAAAAAATGTAAGATTGAAGAAGTAACTTAATTTAGTCATATGGTTACGAGACGGTACGAAAAGTGTGTGGCTTATTCTTTTAATAAAAACAAAATTACTAAAGACCAATGTCGATTGAAAGCGAATGAAAAGTGGGCTGAGCTAAAACAATTACGAAGATCATTTTAACGCATTCATAAAACAACATAAAGAAGCTGTCGCAAAGAAAAAAGCTAAAATAACTATCCTATCAATTTTTAAAGAAAAAGATCAACACAAAGAAAAAGTAATGCACATTCACACTTGGTTAGGTTCGCAAATGGAAAAGTTTCAGCACTAAGTGAACTGTGGACCATTAAAGCTTTTAGGAGGATATTATAAATATCATATTGCCAGTGAAATGTTGGTAAAGTATTAAGAACACCTAAAATATGATAGCCGTCCAGTCATTCCTATTGTGATTAAAAGCAATATTGAAGGGCGTGTGTATGAAGATCACGAAAATATTGAACGATTTGTAAAGGAAAGAATAATGCAGACAGAGATAATAGCCTCTTGGCACTTCAGAAGGAGTTTAACTTTTTTACAGCACATGCTAACTGAAGGTCAAACGAAATCTCCTTCCTGAAGTGTCAACTATTTAAAAAACAGGCAAATATTGTCAGCATTGTATCAATAATCCACCAATTGATTGTCAAGTCTTACAAGCTGATGAAAACATCAGAGGATTTTTGTTTAATCCGATGAAACTCATCCAGAACTCCTCCAAGCAATGATTCATCAAGCTACATAGCCAGTTAGAAAAACCTCACATTTGCACGTTAAAAGTTGCTAACGAAGAAAAGTGTGGTTTCATTTTCAAAATATACCATCTTTTGTACGAGTACAAGAAAAAGGGAAACCATCTCATAAAAGTGATATCAAAAAGAAGATAAAACAGACAAAGGTTGAGAAGATCAATGCAAGGATCCATTAACGATACAACTGAAGTAAACCTTTAGTATAAACATATGCAAAGATTCTGGAAGTATACAAGGAAATAATGATCCTACGAAAAATAACTAGCCAATAAATTTTCATGACAGCAATTAAGAAGAACAATATATTATTACAACCGATGCGTCGTGGTATCCAACAGAGGGAAATCAACTTGAAATTAACACTTTTAATGAATAATTCAAAAGAGGGAACAAGGAACGTGAAACCATTAGATGATGAAAAACTTAAAAAACTTAAAACCCTGAAGCACATAGACTATTGATTTCCCCACGATAAGCGTCATAAGGACGCTAATTTTGAAACCTACCTACCCCTTCCTAAGCGTTATTACATTGATCATCGGCTTTTATCTTTCTTTTTAGGTGAACCTTCCATTGTCATTTTGCCTCCATGACAATGCAAAGAAACTCGAAAATAGCCAATTCTTTGACTTTAATATCACATTATAAGCAAGACGTTGTATATATAATTTTGTGTAGTTGAAATATAACTTCACTATTTACCCCACTTAGTGAAAACATGAGAAGAAAAAATTATGCTAGCCCACATATCCACTCAGGTATAAGGAGTGCTGATTCAATACATAATAGAATGCAGCGTAGTGCATGTTGTCAAAAGTTCTTTTATTTTGTGTTCTTGACTTTTGTTCGATTAACATTACTATAATTTGTTTGGAAAATAACGACATGGTCTGATGAAATAGGCTTTCAGAGATAGATTTCATTTTAATCCCTCAACCAAATTTGAACCATTGAAGAAAAAAAACATTTTGAATGTTTTGATTCTGAATTCGAATTTTCAGACAAACAAGTGGAACCAATTCTTCAGAGAAACTTCAGTGTTAGTATTTGTGAAGGAACATTGGTTAATAAAAAATGTAAGATTGAAGAAGTAACTTAATTTAGTCATATGGTTACGAGACGGTACGAAAAGTGTGTGGCTTATTCTTTTAATAAAAACAAAATTACTAAAGACCAATGTCGATTGAAAGCGAATGAAAAGTGGGCTGAGCTAAAACAATTACGAAGATCATTTTAACGCATTCATAAAACAACATAAAGAAGCTGTCGCAAAGAAAAAAGCTAAAATAACTATCCTATCAATTTTTAAAGAAAAAGATCAACACAAAGAAAAAGTAATGCACATTCACACTTGGTTAGGTTCGCAAATGGAAAAGTTTCAGCACTAAGTGAACTGTGGACCATTAAAGCTTTTAGGAGGATATTATAAATATCATATTGCCAGTGAAATGTTGGTAAAGTATTAAGAACACCTAAAATATGATAGCCGTCCAGTCATTCCTATTGTGATTAAAAGCAATATTGAAGGGCGTGTGTATGAAGATCACGAAAATATTGAACGATTTGTAAAGGAAAGAATAATGCAGACAGAGATAATAGCCTCTTGGCACTTCAGAAGGAGTTTAACTTTTTTACAGCACATGCTAACTGAAGGTCAAACGAAATCTCCTTCCTGAAGTGTCAACTATTTAAAAAACAGGCAAATATTGTCAGCATTGTATCAATAATCCACCAATTGATTGTCAAGTCTTACAAGCTGATGAAAACATCAGAGGATTTTTGTTTAATCCGATGAAACTCATCCAGAACTCCTCCAAGCAATGATTCATCAAGCTACATAGCCAGTTAGAAAAACCTCACATTTGCACGTTAAAAGTTGCTAACGAAGAAAAGTGTGGTTTCATTTTCAAAATATACCATCTTTTGTACGAGTACAAGAAAAAGGGAAACCATCTCATAAAAGTGATATCAAAAAGAAGATAAAACAGACAAAGGTTGAGAAGATCAATGCAAGGAGAACGAGGAGATGAATCAGTTTGAACATGATGATGATAGCGACCTTGCGAGTGTATAGTGCATGAATGTGACGATGAGGACATTCAGTGGATCGAATGTGAGGGATATACAAAAAGGGAATAAACAAATAAGTTGACCTGTTGTAATGAAAACCTCAACTTGTCAGTTCAAACAAGGTTTCACTAGAGGTTTTGCTTCTCTACAGTAAGAACTGCCTTTTCAAAGGATTTTAGCAGACAAGAATTAACCAACCAACAAACCATCTTGATGTCCTAACCTTTCGACTCATAACTCTGGACCAAAGGGACATAAGATAAGGAGTTGGTTTAGGTGGTCTTCAGCAAGGACTAGATCTCCCTTCCTCAAACTAACTTGGCTACAAAGATAAGTCAAAATTTCTAAAAAAAAGAAAGAGAAAAAGAAAAAGAAAAAAAAGGGGCAAAAAGACACAATAGTGGATAATTGGGGTTATAAGTGGGAACGTTACACCCAAAGATAATGGTTAAGATCAACCAAAACCCCCTTGCTTAAGCTTCTTAATAAACAGCATAATTGTTGAAGAAAGTAAGCAAACTTGTGAAAGGTAAGCTAGGTACACTCAAAGACAAGTGGTAGCACAACTACTGCTGTGGACTCCAAAAGGAAAGAAAAAGAGAATGACTACTTTAACTCTATAAGGCTGAGGCATTTTTGGGCTATTCAGAATTAGGGGAACTGAACTTCTTCTAGCTAAGAGTTGGAATTTGTGATGGCGGTAGCGTAGTATATAATAAACAAAATGGCAGTATAATATTTTTGATGATGTCAGCATTTTTCAGGTGACGACATCATATGTGACACTTCATTTCAGCGGAATCCCCCACCAGCCTAATAGGTTTAAGGAAGAAACTTTTGTGGAATAAACTTTCAAGAGTCGAAAAAACCGCGAAATTTAGGGAATAAAATTTCGCGATTGGCAGTGACTGTGGAGGTTTTTTCTGAATACGAAAGAAGAAGAATTTTGCTGAAAGTACTGTAGAAAAAACTTTTGAATGTCGAAATAGTTTGTAAAATGATGTCCAGAATGAAAAAAAATTTGAGCCAGAAATATTTTCGACTTCAAAAATCATGAGAGTAAGAAATAGAGTTTTCTCGCGAAAATAAACTCTTTTAAAACAGGACTGGCGTTGCTTCTTTCTTTGGCTTTTGTATGTTTTGCAAAGTGAAGTTGAGCCTGTCGAAATTTTCAAAAAAGAAATTATCAGAAAATATTGATCAACTTGCAGTGATCTTTCTACTAATAGCTTTGTTAGTCCATTATTACACCAGGAAGTAATTGAAAATGAGTCAAACAACTTTTCCAAACAATGTTCATTCCTACTGTGTGCAAAGTGTAAGTTACTTTAAGGTAAGAAATTTTCCCCCTTAAAAATTTGTTTGATACACCATTTAAGTTGGGAAAGTAACAAAATTTTAGCTCATTGAAGAACATTTTCCCCCAATGAATTTTTCCCCACTATGGTAACCGCGAAAGTTTATTCCCGCGAAACGTTCACGGAGCTGCCAACCGCGAAAGTTTATTCCAAAAATTTAGCGGTGTTTTTCATACCGCGAAAGTTTCTTACCTTAAAGTAGATTTACTCCTTCCTTCATAGTGAGGTCAGTACCCCCTGAAAATAAGGAAATAAAGATGAAATGACAGAGCCATCAGGGGGTGTAGAAATTTAGGTAAGAATGTTAAGACAAAATACCCCCTGAAAAATACATCTTATCGGTGCATTTCACCTTTCAAATGTAAATTTGTAGGAGGTTACTAACCACGGGTTAAACTTCATAAATCAAATGATAAAACGATAAATAAAGTTACAAAATTCGACACGGAAACACAGAAAATATGTGAAGATTCGTAGTCTGTACTCGATGAACACTATTGTGATGCCATAATTAATTCCTGCATCCTGTGCGCATACTGTCCACAACACCCATGCTATAATTAACCTATATAGCTGCAGTAGACTTGATATTACGAGCAACTTGCTATAGCGAACCATTTTCCCTCATTTTACTCTAAAGTGTCATAAAGCCTCTCTATTTAACGAACCGTCGATTTCGAGTTTTCGATTTTCTTATAGGTTCAGGATTCGTTATATCGCGAGTTTACAGTATATAGCTACATAATACAGCTTAAAAAGCAGTCGAGTACCGAGGATTTAGTACAGTTTCCAGGCTATCAAAATGAGACAAGAATCAAAATGAGTGCGATCAAAAACATCTTTTGAAAACGAAAACAACATGCATGGACGAATCTTTTTTTTTATAATATACAATTATTTTAATAAAGTTTCACAAAAAAATTGCTCTACATCCAAATGTTTATTTGTTCATGCATAGATAATTGAATATAGAACTGATAGTTCTATCAAACGTCTTATCCCTGACAAAGACGACAGCAGCAGCAAAGGAGAGCGTCGTGGTCAAACAGCGAAACAATGACAACAAGAACAACGACTGGGAAGTCAATGCAATTCATAGCAGATGGCTGTCCACACGAGCCTCTTATACTTAGTACGTTGCCATATCCTGTGGTATGTAGAATTTCGAGGGATATTTATCTGAACACCAGGTTGGACTTCCAACAGCTGGACCATCAAACATTAGGCCAATCTCATTCAACGGCCGTCTGACGCGATGTTACAACACTGCAATGATGACGGTTGATTTATGACAGAAGATTCCCATGAGCCAACTAGTCAATACAAACTGCTGCTGCTAGAAGCCATACCTCGATTGAGTCTGTTGCTTGGTGGAACGGCTTTCAGCCCATGCCTGTTGCAGTTCAAATTCTCTTTCTTTGGCCTAAAAAATAGAATGATAAAAATAAAAGAATTTTTTACTGTTACATTCTTCAATAACTACTTCTTTTCTAGCGACCTAATGCTTCCTTTTGTGTTTAAAGTAAAGTGAAATTTTCATGATAGACCACGCACTGAGAAACATTAACTTTTCGCTTAATCTAAGTGACTGCTTATTCGAGGGGGTGGGGGTGTGGTGGTTGGGGGGGGGGGGTTATTCGATGCATACGGTGTTACTAAATACTCTAACCCCAACAATGAAAAGATAAACGTACCTGGAATGCAAGATAAGTGATCTGATGTTTGTTTTTCGTTCGGCGATTGGGTTCATCGTTTTTAGACTAAAAGTAAATAAGAAAATTTTAGTCTCACTTAACCATACGTAATATTAATTGTCTCACTTATGACATGTCCTATTAACGCTTGAAACCAGTTGAAACGTTGGTGAAGCCGTCAAAAAATTCCAAGAAACATTAGAAAGGAGATGTCTCTGATGAAAAGCAAAGTTCTATTTACATTACATACAACTACGACTCAGATCATCAGTAGAGATTTACTGGACCCTAATGAACCTTTTTAAGTCATCTCTAATCAAACGCGCTTCTTTTAACACGGGCCTTAGCCATACTTTTTTTGAAGGCCAAACGCTCATTAACAAGGAAAGAAATTGTCGCGCGCGAAGGCTCGAAAAGTGGCGAAATTCGCGTTTCATGCCCCTGAGATAAAATTCAGGGAATTTATTTTCGCGTTTCATGTTAATAAGGTTTAACATAATTTATTTTCGCGATTTATGTCGATCATAGCAAAATTCACGATTTTTTGCAGTAAAAGCTTTTTCTTTTTTTCTTTAAAACAGAACACAATGGCGGAATGGCGGAATTTATTTTCGCGATGGGCCCATATTTGCTTATTTCGCGGAAAATTAATTCCGCCACTAGATTGTCAGAACTGCATGTTAGGTACATAAAAATAATGACATTTAGCGGGTAGATTACCTTCTTCGAACTGTATCCTGACTGTATAGTCAAATTTTTCAAATGTTCATCGCTATTAGCTTGTATATCGGCGGCATTGATGTCGATGATATTCATTTGTTCTCGATTACGCTTTCTCCCTTGCAACGCTTGAATCTGTAAACACGATGAAAAGGGACAATTCGTAGCAGAACTCAATCCGAATATGACATCTACAGTTTAGAGAGAGTTAATTTGTCCACCAACCCAGAGGACAAAATACGCATAATGCGTCTCGTTTCAATAGCAATACCCTCCTCCACGGTGACTTTTTAACAATTTTGCCCACTGGGAATAACACATGAAAGAAGTAGGAGCATTGCAAACATTTCTACAAAAATTTCTTTGCTTGACTTTACTTCTATCTCTTTCTCGACAGCCCACATAATACAGTTAGATTAGGTTAAAGGAAATCCGAAATTCTTTTGAGCAATGGATTTTAGCACTGTTTTTAAACTCTATGAAACCACCTTTAACTGAATATTTTAAATATAAATTCAAATACTTTATCTTTCCAAAAACCGTATTTCTGTGCACTTTTAAAGTTATTCGTATCAAAAATTATTATTTTTCTCCAAGCCACATTTTCATTTGTTTACATTGGTGGTGAATTCAAATTATGACTTTCAAAACAAGAATATTGACAAGAATAACAAATAAATAAAAAATGATATTTTCTTCTCTTTTTTCTTTTTCTCCTTTTTTTTTCTTTCTTTACTTTCATAGTAAATTTCTATTTTTCCTTCTCAACTTGTGACATAGTTATTTGCGAGACTATTCACTTTTCTTACCCACAAGGGTATTGATACAAGTAAAAACCGTAATGAATTAACCTGAGAGATTCTTTAATTATTTTAATAACTTAGATAATTGTAATGAAAATTATAACTAAATATAACTACTATGATACTGATGATTTTAAATCTTATAATTTTAAGTCCAAAAATCAAATATTGTATTATTACTATTGTTTGTATTTTCAAGTGGATAAAACAAAACAATAAAAATAAATAAATAAATAAATAAATAAATAAAAAATAAAAAGAACGGTTGAAACTTACAGCTTTTGCGTCTAAAGGTAGATCTTGATTAGGTTGGTTGTACAAATCGATTTTCTCTTGAGCATTATCTCCCTAATGAGAAAAAAACCATATTAATGTCGAAAAATTACATGAGCAGATTCCATCTTTTTCAAAAATGTTTCGTGTTTTCCACCAATAACTTTTATTCCAAAGAGACTACCCACACATCCACGAGCAGATTATCACAGAAACAGTTTTTTTATTTTGCTGCAGGTCAAGGCAGCATTGAAAGTTTTTGATTAAAGTTAAGCCATTGAAGTTAAACATTGCAAAAACGACTGCAAGGGTATAGCTGATTAATACAGTAGTTCACTCATTTTAGTTACAACCAGTTTTCTTCACAACTGTGCAAAATTTGTATGTAGAACACAAGCGACAGAAAAAAAAACAGTGGCACTACAGGTACAAATCATACCTCTAAACTCTGATTATCTGCATTTTGTTTGTACGCAAAATTAAAGAAGCCTTCGGTTTGACTTGCATCTGTGTTATAGGAATTCACATTGCTGTAAGACTGTGTAGAATCATTATAGGGCGCCGTAACATTGCTATGCCTGTCATTTACATTGCCGTATGGTTCGGTTACGCTACTATACGGTTCGGTTACGCTACTATACGGTGCTGTAACACTACTATAAGGTTCTGTAACTTTACCAAAAGAAGAGCTATTTCCATAAGGTTCTGTGACAGAGCTATAAGGGGCAGTCACACCTCCACTTTGACTTTTTATACTCGAATTATGAGAGATAATGGCATTATCAGTCTTGACTACAGGTGCTTTACTTCCCAGCGTTTGTGGAGGTATCTTCTTACTCTCTGTGCTTGAGCTAGGCTTGAATAAGTTCGCAAAAAAAGAATTGTCCTTCACATTTTTATTCGGTTGCAATGTAGCAGTATTTTTTACATGAGTAACATTTTTATCACTCAAATTTTCCGATTCAGTTTTTATTGTAACTGGCTTTTCAGTAGTCAACTCTTTCAAATCTTTCGGTTTCAGGACTTCTAATGCAGAAGTTTCAGTGTTTGGAGACGTAGCCTCATTCTTATTATCACTTTCTAGAGCGAAAAAATTCCCAGATGTTTCAATATCGTCGTCATCTCCTTCCTCATCGCTTTCCACAGGTTTCATTGTTGGTTTCGCTTTAATAGCAGCTGATTCGTTCTTTTTAGGATCTGTTTTCTGTGTTTTCAAAGTATGAGGAAGTAACGATCGATTCGTTTGTTTCGTAAACATTCTGTTCTTGTTATCACCCACAGTAACGCTGTGACGAGGTTTCGGTAACGCTGCAAACAGCGTAGAGCTTTTCTGAAACAAAGCAGATAATATTCAATCCAGCAAAATAAATCTTTATCACAATGACCCCCCAAATTTTCCAATTACGTAAGAGAAATGTATCAGCAAAGTTGGCTGTCCACCCTTCATTCAGTCCTTCACCCCCTGAAAGCTCTATTACTTTACTCTAATTTCAATGATTCAAGGGGGTATTTTCCTCACTAATAATTGGTAGTGATCACTTTATCATGGCTAAGGAGGTGCTACTAAAGACAAAATGCTTTATTCGAGGGTGTTTAAAATACACATATGTGTTCTGGGTCCCTAATTGGGTCATTTGCAGTTGCTATTAAAAATCGAATATAGGTGCTTTTCCTATCAGGCTGGAAGTAAGCTCAATAATATCTGTAACATGTTACTACCACATTCCATTCTAACCGGATCACTTTATTATATATAACCAATATTTACACTGTTATACGAGTAAATCAGCATGATTTTTGTTTTAAAAATATAAAGAAATACCTTATTGCCAGTTGAAACAGGTTTTTTTGGTTTTTCTTCATCGGAGTCAGAATCTGCGCCAATCTGCAAAAATAAGAACAAGCGCATGTTTAGTGAAATCATGAAAATAAACAAGGCTAGAAGCATCCCTCAACCACATCATCAGTTCTCATTGTATCCGAAAAAGCTTCAGCAAATTTTGGGTTATATTTCCGGAAATATCGTCCATTTGTTTCAATCCCAAGCTTTGAAATTACCCTTAACTAACCCTTAGCACCTTATCATAACCCAATCAAATCGCTTCGTATACTCAACTTTTTCTGAAATAATTCTGTGAAGGATGATAGAAACTACTGCCTACCTCTTCTAACGTTGGAACAGAAATCTGTACAGTCTTCCTCTTAGTTTTCGTGGGTTTCGTTAAATTCAACAGTTTATTTCTTCTTTTTTCCGGTTTCACTTCATCCTCAGCTGGTATTGGCTTCTTACGAATGAATTCATCATCATCTTCTTCAACGATTTCTTCTTTTTTGTTTTTAGGCTGCGGCAGAAAAGAAAAAAGCTGAGCAGACTTTTCTCCGGTTTCGTTGTTTTGTTTTGTTCTTGAAGAAGATGCAGACATTCCCTGCCATTCGTCATCATCTTCAATATCAAATGTTTCGCCACCTTCCAGGCTGACTTTTCCATTGTCTTCAATTACTGGTGCAATCTGTTCGGAATCAACTTCTTCAGCTGCATTAGCGTCAGGAGCTTTTGTTGGTGAACCAGTGATTTCATCATCACTGTCACTATCATATGCAGCAACCAATGACATTCTCTTCAGTAAATGTTTATTGTTCTATACTAAACTGAAATCAAAGTTTTCTTATCACATAAAAAAACTAGCAGCATAAGTCTTTTTCCAAGCATAGTCAAACACAGTATTGAGGTCTCATAGGGGCTATATATCCACCGTTCTTAACAAACAAAAACTGGCCATAAAAGAATTTCAGATACAATCTTTTTCGGACCACAATATTATTAAAAGAACAAAACATAATGCCAAACCTCTTGTATTTTCGCAAGCAGAGGGCTTGGGAAAAACTTAGAACAAAGCTCAAATAATTTCTTTACTTATCTGAAGAGTATCCTAGCATTTTAATAGGTTTTTTGAAGCTCTGATTTGAGATTTACTTTTACATTTCGGTTTTAGGGTGAGCTACTCACGAGTTCAGATTGCAGGGTGATTGGCTAAAATAAGAAAAATTTCTTAACCTCAATGAAAAAATTTTGGGTCAATATTATTTGACTAAAAATGCTTAGCAAATGTTTGTAACTGTATCCATGGATACATTTGAACAACATCACAGAGAGCAAACACATGAAAAGAACTGACTAAAAACAAATAAATACTACTACGATTCAACGATTAATAAAATAGAATTTCTGTTTCTCTATTCAATACATTATTTATTTTTCTTAAGCGTCCTCTGCTTTTCAGCAAATTCCACTGTTTTCTTTTCGATGTACAAGCCCTTTCTTTTTCTCACCATATTGACATATTTCAATGCTTGATTTTCTGCGTCCGCTTTCTCTCCATATAATTCATATTCTTCTTCAGTTGTAGGAATCCAAAAGGGATCAACATTAAGGATCTATAATAGAAGAATATCAGCCTTAATTGGATTAACCTCCTGAACTTTTCAATTTTGATAGTCATGTACCAGCATATTTGAATTTCAGGGGGATATCTTATTACCCGCGTAGAAGGGCCGAATACGATACTAGAAAAATCCTGTCGCGTGATTGGATTAGAAGATGTTTTTCGCCGTTATTAACTGGTGATTACGTCATCCGGTTAATATGGCTTTTTCCCGTGTTTTGATTGGTTTACAGGTCCTTGCCG
>JAYJMG010134859.1:0-13648 GCA_036873935.1 Stomotoca atra
ACATGGTGTGTATACATTATGATCAGTTTATCTTTCTCATGTCCATTATGGAGTCATACTAGACTCACTAATGATGAAATAGTATTTCTTAGTGAAAAATGGACCTTATATCAAAAGTTTTGTTCTAGACGTTAATTCTCCTTTAAGATGATTTTTAACTCTAGGATTACACATCTAATTTTCTTAAAAGAGAACCATAGTTGCATGATTTTATTGCACACTTCAGTGATGAAAAATCAAATTTGATACAGTGGTAAGTGACAAAGTAGCAAGGTGGTAAAAATTTGATACGGTGGTAAGTGACAAAGTAGCAAGGTGGTAAAAATTTGATACGGTGGTAAGTGACAAAGTAGCAAGGTGGTAAAAATGTTTAATTAAAGGAAATCTGAAATTCTTTCGAGCAATGGATTTTAGCTTTTTCTTGAATGTATTATTCATGGATATTATTACATTATATAATAATTTCCTAACTGAATATTTTGAGCAAATCTGTAAATTCAACTTTTCTTTTCAATATTATTTCAGTATCTTTATGATCTTATAAGTTTTTCATTAGTTTACATCGGTAGTTCCTTTCTACATTGGTTCGTGTACCTGTCGTTGCTGGAGGCAGAGGCGGATCTGGTACTCCGTTTCTACCTGAAATATAAATTCAGGAATGAAATGGCAACTCAGAATTGAATATCAATAATAAGAAACACTTAGAAGTTGGTGAAAGTTGAAAGAAAAGGAAGACATGAAAGTGTAGCAAAGGACATAATTTTACAAGAAATTTACTTCCTTTGAACTGGTAGTGCATTAAAATAAATAAATATGTAAATATAATAAGAAAAAAACAAAGACAAAGTGAAGTAAAGTGCATTGCATACCACCCACTGTTTTCTGTTTCGACAGTGTAGGACGTAATTGACGAGCTAAATCGGACAAAGGTACAGTGCTTTTTATATATTATTCAAAACCGTAAAAAATAAAAAAAATAAATAAATAACAAAGGCTTAAACAGCAATTCCCAGCAATCAAATTTAAAACAACAACATAGCTGCCCTCTAACCAAATACATTGTGGAAAAACATTTGTGACCCTTGCTTTCTTAAGTCTTCTTATTAAGGTGCGCCCATGCAAATAGGTATTGAACGCATTGCAAAATTTATTGTTCTCTAAACTAACACCTGCTTAAAAAGTACTTTATGCAACAAAAATCATGGACAACTCTCATCTCTGAAAACAATCAATGTCCTCGGCATCAATTTGATCAGCTAATTTGAGTGATTTTTTAATGCTTTTTTTTTTCTTTGATGACTTATATGAATTGACGAAGGGAGCAGGATATTCAATATGTATAATTTTTCGAGAGTCATTAAAAGAAAGAAAGAGAAAGTATTTAAAACAATTAGTTTGAATTCAGTTGAAAATAAAAAGCAATTAAAGCTTTTGATCAACCAGTGAACTGACTGTCATCGTGCAAGTGCATTACGTACAGTTCATCTAACAGCTTGAGAACCATTTAAATTCTATTATTATATACATCCCCACTAATTTCTATATTCGATAAATCTTCATAACCCGTATGACCGTTCAATAACTGATTCGATATATCACGGTCAAAGGCATTACTCCATGGCAATACAACGTCTTCACAAGATTTCGAACTTCAAAACAAAAACAAAATCTTTGAAAAAGTTGAAAGTGACAAAGTCTTTTTCTGTTGAACAGGATGAGTTATAAAAACTCTTGATTGTCAAAGACAGTAGAAATACACAAAAGTCAATAAAGTTTGCATTTGATATGTTTCAAAGAAAGAAAATCGAGCTGGATTTAAAAACTGTTGGATGAAGCAAACTGGACATCATATTAAGGAGATTTTATGTGAACATACGAAAAAAAGACTTGGAAGAATGATTCTTCGGCATATAATAAAACAGATATTGCAAGCTCTTCCCTAGTTGAATATCAGATTTATTCACTCTCGGCATATTTATATTTAACTCCGCTCCGTGTCGTTGAATATAGCTCGCCTCGAGTGAATAAATCTTGATATTCAATGGAAGGACATGCAATATCTGTTTATTGTTTTTCAAACAGCTGCATGTGCTGTTTGTTATAACTGTGTTGAAATACGCTGTTCTTAATAGCCACAGGCAATATGTTTGCTTCAACTATTATTGGGATGGTCGGCGCCAGGGGTGGTTTGTGTCTTCAGTCGATGCACCCTCATAATAATATGCACTTACGATTAGTTTGAGGTAACGAGGCATGTCGACTTAATTTCCGTTCAACCTTCTCCAAGCGAGAAGGAGAAGACACACGTAATGGTGATACAGGCGGAGTTACTACAGCACGCTCTGAAAATATAACATATGAATGTAAACAAAACAGATAAAGTAGACTCTACACAGTTTCAATATAAGCTGATAAAAATAAAACTCAGGAGCAAAAAAAAAACACAAGAATATTAGTTTTGTAATACTATTTTTCATGAAGAAAGCTTTTGGCTTCGGCATATGCTCTCCTATTTTCGCAAGCCATTTAACATGACAACAACTACACCATACATCAAAAATTAAAATGCTGGGTCTGAGCAGTGTGCAACTGACACACACCACATTGTGGAGAACTGGGTCAAGATATTATGCAAAAGCTAAATACAGATCTAACCAAACCAAAATTTCTGTCAGCCAACCTGAGTTCGGAACAAACATAACAGTTTCTTTTCAACATGACGCATGCAATGCAACTTTTAACAGACACAGGAATGTTAGAACCATACTTACCACTTGAATAAGTACAATACGTATTAGTTTAGAACTTACTTCCGCCAAAAATTTTTATATCACCTTGCCTAACCTGATATAAAACTTTATCTTTCGTAAAACAATGAGTTCTAAGTTTTTGTGTAACCTACCAAACAGAGTATTTCTAGTAAAGCCATTATGATGACCAATTAACTAAGAGAGAACTGAATGCAAAAATAAGAAAGAGATTGTATCCCCCATAGTCAATGACTTGGCGCAAAGGGCTATTTGTAAGTGCCCATAAAAAAAGCTGACAACCTGAAATTGATAAAAAAGCATTCAAGGTGAATGTAAAGATTCATACCTGGTTGTACGTGGTAGGCATTCATGTTAATTGGTGGTGGAGTGGAAGTACCTAAAAACAGTTAATATTCATTTCCTCATGCTAATACAAGATTAACTATTTTGCCAGTCTGTACCGAGAAATATTGCCCGAGGTCATCGTATGGACAGAGCTTTCGAGGTCGATATGATGACCGTATTATATACACTTAATACATCTTTTTTATAAAGCTTGCAGCTGATCATGTAGGTAAAGCAAGATTGCAATGCAATGACTTTCTTTGTGAGAAAAGAAACGCATATTTTCAATATGAAGTAATGCAGTGTCTTCTTTTTGTAAACAAAGCAACTTTACATTTTGAGCTACCATTTTTCTTTATGATGGTCTATACCGTGAAATATAAAGCACATAGTTAAGGTGTCTGAGCCAATAAAGTAGCACTATTTTTCCATATTAACCGAATTGTGCAATAGCCAGTTAATAAAATCTAACGCGAAATACTCTCCATCGCACAGAATAAACAATCAAAGTGCGCCAAGCTTTGAGGATGATAAATTTTTTTTCATTGCATACTCACTTGTTTTCTATTTTCAAAATGCTGTTAAAGGATTTTAAGATGATTATGTATTCAAGAAAGAGGTTTTATATGAAATTTCAAAATAGCCAGACAACATGATGAACAATAAAATTAACAGTCAAAGTCCTTATGATGTCTCTGAGATAAGATAATTTTATTTTCGCAAATTGTAGAAGTCTGCATACTTTATGAGAATTTAATCCAAAAATTTTTGTCTGGGAAATCAGGCAAATAAACACTACAAAGTTTCGCTTCTTTGATTTTACGGGAAGAAATTTCTTTCTTTATTATAGATATATAATAGATATAATTAAGATATTATATTAGGCTATAATTCTTGAAGATTCCTCAAAATGTGAAAGTAAGCGGCTGTTAACATAAGAGACCTGACGTGAACTCAAACCGATTTAAAATGAAAAATTTCACTTCTCAAACGGGTGTGAAAAGATAGACACTTTTCTCCCAAAGTGAAATATTTTTTTTGGACATCAAGCATGCCTGGGACATTGAGCATGTGTAATTAAAAAAGTGTCAATCATTATAACTGAAAAAGGTGAGATATCTCACTTCACCTAATCCATGTAAACAGGAAAGAATTTTCAAAGAGGTTTGAATCTCAAAACAGTTTGAGTTCACTTCAGGTCTCATGTAAACGAAACCTAAGTGTCCTTAGCAAATGAGCCAGAACCGCAAACATATTTTCAAGTAAAAAACATAAATTTCAAGTTTTTACAAGTGCCGGGGATTCATTCATTTGAAAGAAAAAGAAATAACAATAAGCACCTCGACTCGACATCACACCATTACGTCCTAAAAAGAAAACACAAACTTCAGATAAAGCAACGGTTCAAGAATCCTGACACAATAACAAAGTAAATCATTATCACAAAAGGCGTTAATATTGTGAGTGCCTTTTTTGCAGACTCAAAAAAAAAAATGCTTTCAAACCAATCACAGGAACTCTGAGAAAATCTAATTTAATTTATAAACTGAAAAGCTTCTGCTGTCTTTAAATATGTTGATCTTATACCTTTTTTATTACCTTTTAAAACTCAAGAGAATCAGATCAATAAAAATGAATACCATGTCAAAAAGCTGAATGTCGATTATTTATAAACATTGATAAATATTGAGTAAATACTGGAAACAGTAAACTGATTTTAACACTTTTTATTTATTCTGTTGACTTTCCATTAGAGTGGCCATTTCAGCTGGCGAAATAAACCACCAATTAAAATTCAGCATTAGTGCAAACGAATCAGACCATTAATTATAGGTGCTTCCTTAACGGAAAGTGTTTCTGTAATGAAGTTTTAGTTTCTCATTTTCACTCTCTTTCAATCTGCTAGTTTTGTAAGGTTTACTGCATCAGTCTGCGATCTGTAAGCTGTAAAATCATTTGGACAGAAAAAAAATCAAACACTCCTGCCACTAAAAAAACACTGCATCCAAAAAAAGGTGAAGCTGATTTAGACTTATTGGCAGAATTCAATATATACTGACCTACTAAAGGTTTCGGTGAAAAAGTCCATTTACTTTTCATTTCCATGTAAAATCTGACAGCAGCTTGAGGTGATGGAAATGTAGTCTCAATCTATATAGAAAGAATGTAAGATAGGACCAGGTTTGCAATGACTAAAGAAATATTTCTATTACTACGAAGAAATTTCCGTGCATAACTGAAAAAACTTTCTGCTATGCTTTTATGTTTCCAAATAATTCTGTGATAGAAGTATCAGGATGTTTATGGCAGTCACCGGTCACCAATATATAAAAATATAAGAAAATTGCCTCAAACTTCCCAAAAAGGTTTCCGAAAGTGTTACTTGACTTAAAGGACAGGTAAGCTGAAAAATTATTTTGTGTTATATTTTGTGATATTCCTCCAAAAAGGTTAATAAGTGACACTGCAAAAGTTACACAAAAAGACAAAATCAACATTTGCATGTTTGTAAATTTTATGCAACATTCCAAATAACAAATTAGGACTATGTTCCTGCAAAAAGTGATGTATCATAGTTCAAAAGAAGTGCTCACTCATGACTATTCGGGAGAAATGGCTCATAAACATACAGTGTAAGTTTGTGTTGCAGAGACACAAAGTAAATTCCTGATGATTATTTTGACGGTAAAACAACCATTTTCGCCAAAGCACATGCTCGTTTCATGTTTGCGAATTTGAGTAATCTTCCTTCCAAAGACCTTTTTACTTTGTGATTGTTGAAATGTGTATCACCTATTCCAGGTATTTATTAAAAATGTTGTTCTGCTCTCCTTCCTATAGATCTTTCCAGAAAGGGTCCATTTGTTAATTAATTACTTGATTCTACTATCAGTTTTGAAAAGAGAACGCATTGTGGGGACACTTTACTCAAAATAGAAAAATTAGACAAGGGTTTAATAATATAATTTCACTACTGAAAAAAATTGCTTACTTGACTTCATTTTTCTAAAGCTTTATGTTTTACAATGGAAGTGGCGAAGGAAAATAGCGTTGGGACAGCATTTTCAGGTAGTATATTCTTGCGAACGTAATTAGGTTATGATTTTATGACTCCCATCCTGCCAATCGAACGTTACAAAAAGTTCATTATCAACAAAGCATATCAACATGCTGTTCTCTTGCATATAGTTGCTTTACCATGATGAAAAAAATCAACCAGAGCGTATTTAACGCTAATTTTTTACTGGAAGTGGAAAGAGATAGGAAATACTTTTTAACTGGTTTCTGTCCTTAGTAAAAGTGAAAGAATTTTATGTCAATTGCTACGATGCGACAAGAACTCTTATCATCATCTCTTTCAAAGCATTCTGGCTGGAAGTTAGTTGGATAAATATATAGAAACTGGAATCTTTTAATAAGCTATGTTATAGTAGTTCTTCTTATGTTATGCAGCCATTGTTTGCGTAGATCTTTATTTTTGTAAATGCTAGGGTTCCTTGAAAAATGTCATTTATGTCTCTATATCAATTGAGCGATTCGTGCAACCAATCGCAACATAATATTAGTATATATCCTAAATGCATATTAAAAAGGAATATGTACAGCAGAAAAGGAACAATGACGCAAAATTTGCTGCAACCTAGCTGCTTGCTTGCTTTTTTTAACTATAATGTCACAAACTACGCTTGCTCCAGTCTTTTTCAAAATGCTACCAGGTGGGGATTTTGCAAGCTTTTCGTCGATGCAAATTTTTGTGTTTTCGCAAGAGCGTAAGCCTTTTCCAAGGAAAGACTGCTGTATGTTGATTTTTATTTAGAGAACACTTTAATTTTTCTTTTTTTTTAGCTTATTTCTCCTTTAGAACATTTTCAGTTTGTAAGTTAAGTAAAAAAGAAGGACTTTTCAGAAAATTGAAATAATAAATAAATGTGAAGAGTTATCCACATTGTGAGCTTTACTATGAACCTTTTTTATCACATGCAACAGAACTTTACCTCAGATTTTTCAAAACCATATTGGAGAGGTCCTACAGGTTGAATTTTGTGATGTTTAAATTTATCCACATCTCTATAAAAGAAGAATAAAGATGAAATGCATGACCACTTAAAAAAACAAAATAATCACAAAATTAAAAGTGCTCAATCGAAATAAAGAACGCCATTTTGAAAACACTTTGAAACTTGGAACCAATAAACTTTTAATCACTCAACAGAAAATGTTCATAACATCTTCATCAGGCCCAATGACAGCCTTCTGGGAGTGGAGGGGCTAACCAATTTTGGTAAAATATCTCCTCCACCATGATTGGGGGTTGCAAATATATACAGACTTTTAGACTCCCTAAAACCTCTTAAATTGGGCCTTTTTTAGTACCTTTTTCCAGCCCTGCCTCCCTCCCCTACAGCAAAAAAGATAACTGAAACTTAAAATCCAGCTCACACTTTTCCCATTTTACATGTGGTTTAAGAACACTATTGTTGATATGTCTCTAGTTAGTAGGAATGGACAACACATCACATCAAAATAACATAGTTTGGCAAAAAATACTTAACATCAAAATTAAAGGTTAACTAAATAAATAGCAACTAACTTATAAGTTAATGTATATGACCCAACAGAGCTGGAACAGTCTCTCAACATGTATGCACCGACAGGCTCATTTTTGAGCATGAGAATTGCCTCTTCACGTGTCTTCGCACCATGATACCAAGGTAACGAAGAAAGTCCTCCTGTTCTTGCTGCTTTTGGGGAACTGCAAAATAAAAAATTAAAAAATAGACAAAATGATTGAGTTGACAAGAGCAATAATCGAGATAGGCAGAACAGCTGCAATTCAGCGTTTCAAATTCTCACTGTTAGGATAACAGCACATAATGCATTTGATATTAATGAAAAGCTCTGCAAAGGAAAGGTCTAGTATCACAAACCTGCACTGCAATTTTCTCAGGTTGGTAGAGTCCCATGATTTGTTGAGCTGTAAAAAGCAAACACTATTCATATTTCTGAATTTTTTCATTAAAGGAACTCGGAACTTCTTTTGAGCAATGGATTTTAGTTTATATCTAAATTCTATAAAATCATTTTCAACTGAATGTTTCAAGTAAATCTACTAAATACTCGTCTTTCTAAAAATAAGTATTTTTATGCTCTTTTAAGTATCACCAACTGAAATTTTCTTTAAGCTACGTTTTTGTTTGTTTACATTCGGTTGTGAATTCAAATTATGCATTTCGGATTTCCTTTAATATTCACGGCCATTTTAATTTTTAGACTAAAAAACAGTTATAAAATGAAGATCATAAATATAATATTATGGATGAAATAAATAAATAAATAAATAGAATAATAAATAAAATAACCAATAAAATAAAGCAAATAATACGTTTTCATCCCAAGATCTCCTCCTTTCAGGTTCAACGCTGTCAATTCTTGGAACATTTAACGTTTCGGATCTTGCAAAATATTTAGATTCTAAAAAAATTAGACAAAGAAGAGTCTTAAATCTACAATCATGGACTTCATTCTGTAGACTTTTCCGGCCTGGGTGGTTTGTCATAAAAGGCCTGTAAGTCAGAAATGGAGAGAGATTTTCGTTTCATGCAAATTGAGGTTAATTCTGTCTGAAATGAACGGTACCAGTTAAAAAACAGGGAAAATTTTCTATTGCAAGGGTGCCCAATCTCGTGTTTAGGCTCAATAATGGTCGATTTTTGGATATCCTGGGTCCAACTCCTTAACTAACCGTGGTTCATAGTACAATAGAGTCTGGTACCTAAGTCCCAAAGCTTCAAAGTCCTGTTGGTAAACTAAAAAAGTTTAAGCAAAAGATTCTTCTTATAGCAATGCGATTCCAAAATACTTGTGGAAAGCCATTTTCGATTTTTGGATTTCGGCGTTTAGCCAGAAAGCCTTTGATTCCGGGTTTGTTTTTTTTGGTACTCAATCGGGCGTGATTACTTCAGGGCCCACAAACTTGCCGTGCAAAAGGAAGACGGCGCGTTCACCTGCGGAAGTATCACTACTGTTAGTTCTTTGTCTGAAATATATGAATTGAGACCAAACCCATTGATGTCGTCACGGTTTGGGTAAATTTGTGGGAGTTTTTACTCTTTCCTCGTTTGTTGTTGTTCAGAAGTAGGCCAAAAAGTGGAGGTTCGGACCCAAATTGGGTGAAAAATTAGCAATGCTCCGTTTTTCCTGAAAATTTGCAAATAAAAATTCGAAGGTACTGATTTCAAATCTGGGGGGTGGATTTTCGAAATCTGACCAAAAACTAGGGGTTCGGACCCAAATTTGGGTAAAAAATAACAATGCTCCGTTTTTCTTAAAAAGTTGCGCCTAAAGCAATTAGAGGGTGCTGATTTCAAATCTGGGGTTGAATTTTCGAAATCTGACCAAAAACAGGGGTTCCAACCCAAATTTGGGCAAAAAATTAGAAACACCCCGTTTTCTTGAAAATTTGCACCTAAAGCAAATCCAGGGTGCTGATTTCAAATCCAGGGGTGAATTTTCAAAATTTGACCAAAAGTTAAGGGTAAAAAATAGGGTAAAAAATAACAATGCTCCGTTTTTCTTGCAAATTGAAATCTTGATTTCCTTATAAAATATTGACTATGTTTGCTAATTTCGAAGCTAGACGTCATCTTTAAAATTGTGTCCAAAATGCGGGTGTCTGGGTTTGAATTTTTTTGTGTGGTAACATCTCGTGGCACATTTTCCCTTTGCACGTTAGTGTTGCACTGGGGGGCCGAAAACCCTCAGTCCGCCGGGCTGTTCATTGGCAATAGTCTACATGTAATTTGACCATGATTGTACATTAATGCCACTAATTTATCACTTTCCTTGAATGAGCATCTTAAATTATTGTAATCGTAAACAGTATATCTCAGTATTTGTAATAAAATGACTGTCTATGACCCCTTATATATGAGAGTTTCGCATAGAAAAACCAGAAAAGCAACCTTGTTTTGGATGAGAAGTATTATTTCACGCTTTTTTATAAGAATGACCCAATATCCCTAACTTTTGACCTCAATTTTCAGAAAAATCCATCACCTTCAAATGACTCATTAAAATGACTTTAGTGCAGTGAGATTAGTTGGAAAAGAACAAAAATCTGATTGAAATTTGAACCTAATGTTCCTAAAAATATTATGCATATAAAACCTTATTACCTGGAGGCCATTATGAATTGTGGCAGTATGAGCAAGTACGAGCTCTTGATTGGTTTAGGTAGGTTACCCGCGGGATATCCCGCGGCCTTGGTACAGAGCCGTACTGACTGGTTTGCGTCATCAGTAATATGTTGGTAAACACAGATCGAAAAAACAGTTAAAACTGTATTTACTGCCCTATGTTATGAGTTTTAAGTTGCATAGGTGCACTTTTTCATAAACTTGCAGCTGACGATGCAATGCAATGGCCTGCTTCTTGAGAAAAGAAGAAATGCGAAACGAGATATGCATTTTCAAAGTAAAGCACTGCAATTTCTTCTTTTTTGCAAACAGAGGGATTTTCTTTACGTTTTGAGCAGCCGAAAAATGATTGAATGAAAATCCATTTTCGTCATTATCAGGGCTTCGTATCCCTTTAATACCATTCTCTTCCCAGCGCTTTTTTCCTCCCGGACCGAACTGATAATGACAAAACAGCTGAGGTTCATTCCAATGCGTTGGTGTTTACGTAATCACAAGATCTTGAGCAAGAAAAGAGTTTTTAATTTTATCCTCATTTTATTTATTTTAGGAAAAATTTTCCATTTTTCCACATCATCATTTTTTCCCTCATGTTCTGTTCTGAGTTTTATCAAAAAGACTGATTTGTCTTCTTGATGTTGACCTAGCCCTCTATCTGCATTATTGCAGTATATTAAACAGGAAGCTAAGAAGATCGAGAGCAGGCGGGATCTCAGAACTTGCCTTAATTAACAGTAAAAATAAGTATCAAGTCGAAATCAGTTAATAATGCAAATACTGTTAGATAGCCTTGGTTGTGTAAGGATAACGAATTAGATTATCTGGATTAAACTGTTTATCGTCCTGGTCACAGATTTGTGCAGAAGGAATAGGCTGACTCGCTCACTTGCCTGTGTTTCCAGGCTAGAACAATGGAAGGAACATGCGTTAACTAAAGGTGAGTCACCCAGGGGCGTAAACCAACAAACACTCTAAACTCAAAAAATCTCTATCTTTTGAATAGTGTGACTATTATTGATATAACCATAGTGATGAACCCTGGGAAAACCTATTGCCAATGGAATTTCTTGAGCGATATCAAACTTACTTTATATCATTATTCGTATTAGTGATTTAATCTTTGAACAACTACGAAACTATAATAGGTTTCTCAGTCTATTAGCGCCGTCAAATACAAGTTTTAGGGAAGAAAAGAGTCATCCCCTTTCAAATGATGTTCAGTCATTTCAAACCAAATTAATACAAAACAATGGTTATTAGTCAATAAATAACTAACAAACAACATGAAACTTACTTTTTTTATCAGGTCTCATAGTGAGAAGACTAAAAGAACGAATATTGTTTCGCAAATCAGGTAATTCAGAAGGTGGATGTTGCTAAAACATTAGTATTAGTAAGCATTAGTAACCTGGCAAGCAAAATCGTAAAAAGCCACTGTGGTGGAGTGCACTTCTATTGAAATGAAACACATTACACATATCATTTCAATAGAAATACACTGCTTCACAGTGACTTTTTAATGATTGCATAATTCTAAACCCTACTGAGTAAGACTAATTTCTATTTGGTCTTTGGACATGATCTCTTCATTCAAAACGAAATACAAGGCCTCCTCCTCACCCCGTCCTAGCAGGAATGAATCAAATGGAAGTTTATCCATGTCAAGACAATCCATGTTTTTTTTCCTGGATGGATGGGATCTCCTCCCTTACTAATCAATCTGATGCTAAGCTTTATCATTCGATGAGCATGATTTTAAATGATTGACAAACCAGTTCTCATTTAGCCTTGAAAAGACAAGCAAGGATAACAAACGTAACATTTTCTTTTCTAGAAAAAAGATCCTTAACACTACCAAACACAGCTGACAATGTGACCACAGGCATTATTGGGTAATCAATATCACAGATATCATTCCATATCAACTTTCATATTTGAAACCTAAATTTTCCTTACCTTGCCAACTAGATCAATCAAAGCATAGATCCATCTCTCCCGAGTTATGTTGTCGTCAGCCTATGGAACCAGAATATTATTATCTGATCATTTTAAGCCGGAGAAAAAATAAGTAACAGGCAAAAATAACATATCGGTTGATCATTTTTAATCACATCTTCAACCAGATGTCCAATCCTTCTCAACCATTTTTATGACCACCAAATTAAAATGCCTTTTTACACTAGCATTTATCCGGCCATTTTCATAATTTTAAAGGAGGTCAAACTCCTAGAAACAAACCTTTAACACACAAAAAATAATGGAGTTAAAAGGATCAGTGTTAAAAGGCCTTAAGGTTTTTAATTTACTTTTCTTTTTAACGGAATACTGGCACAAGAAGAAAAAAGCAAACAAACGAAACAAAACAAAACATTTACATACCATGAAATGCAACTTGGTAGGGCCATAGCTAATTTCAAATTCACACTTCATATCTTTGTCCCCTTTCACGGCGCGTAACTTTACATCATCCACAGCAGGATTTATTTGATAAGATCCCACAAACTGAAACGAAAAAATGCTAAAAACATGTAGTTAAATGGCCGGCAATAACCTTTTAGGTATTGGAGTTTTTCACAACAAACCAATATCAGGGAAGCAACCTTGTTCTGTTTACCTTTAAAATAAGGGTTACTACAAGAACAACTACCATTACTTTCAAAGTATCAATGAATCCAAAATCTCAATAAAAAGCCATGACAAAGTTAAAAAATATAAATACAATTATAAATAATTTTATGTTTTGCATTTATCGACACCCAATAAGTATGATTAGAATCAATTAACATCGTCTCAAATTGACACAAAATGACATTCAATTTGTTTAATGGAAAGTAGGCATGTCCAAATTTAAGGATATAGTGTCGCCTTTTTCATCAAAGTTTTCAAAAAAAAAATTTCAGAAACTCTTGATCTACTTTCCATGATCTTTCTAATCAATACTTCATTAGTCCATATTTCCACCTGGAAGTGATTGAAAATAAGCTAAACAACTTTTTCAAACAATGTTCATTCCCACTGTGTATACAATGCGATCATTAGCATCACATGAAGTCAAACAAAGCCGCATTACGCTGCAAACTAAAATGAGTAAAAATCTTTAAAAGCATTTTTCTCAAAATTAAAATTCAGGGGGTATCTCTGACGTTTTGAGTTCCTTTGTCAAAAATAATTATGCTATTACGCTGATTGTAAAGCTCAGACGCTGACTGAAAAAAGGGTATCACAGTTTGCGTTAATACTCAAATGTTTTTTTTTATATAACCCCCTGAAAACTTAAAACATTATTTAAGGTAGCACTGACCGTTAGAAAAATCATTTTTTCAGAAATTGAATTAACGGCTGCCAAAATGATTAATA
>JAYJMG010134970.1:0-13645 GCA_036873935.1 Stomotoca atra
CTTCTTCTTCTTCTTCTTCTTCTTCTTCTTCTTCTTCTTCTTCTTCTTCTTCTTCTTCTTCTTCTTCTTCTTCTCATACTCATGTTGTCTTTTCAGGATACTGCTTCATCTGCTGCTATCGTGAATGGGGAAGGTTAGTTGGTGCTATCTATGATATAAAATTGCTAGTCTTTTCATTTGAAAATTTAATATACGCTTACCAATGACCAGGGATGAATTGAGTGCTGGGGGCCGCTTGTCGAAAAAGGCTAATAATGGTCTAATCAAAAACTAATATCCTTTAAATTGTTACTCGACGGACGTCTTGTGGCAATATTTTAATTCAATCTTTATTCCTGCTTTTAAGAAGGCCTTTTTGACTGTTTAACTTTTTTTATTCTATTTTAGCTGGTGCAGAAGGAGATTCAATGCAGGTCAGTATGTCGATTGTCAAACATTGTCAATGATTTCTATACTTATATGAACTAAGTATATTCGATTGATTTGCTTTTTCGATGTATTTTTAGAAACTGCGAGATCAAATTCAACTTTTGAACGCAGAAGTGAAACAGTTAAAGGTACAAGTCACCTCGCTTTTATATATTTAATGAAGACGAGCAGAAGCAACTTACGTGGATTAATTTTGGCGTGGATTAATTTTCGCGGTTTTCGCGGATTTTCAAATTTTCCGCGAAAATTGCTCCACGAGAAATATTTGAATTTTCGGCCGTCCGCGAAAATTAATCCACGCGAAAATTCGATTTTTTTAAACCGCGAAAATTAATACGCCTGAAAAAAGTGAAAATTTTCCTGTAATTTTAGTAATTCGTCTGTGGAAATCAATGTAAGGTAAAGGAGAACCTTGTTTTTCAATTAAAAGGGAAATTACACCTGTTTCTCATTAAAAGCATGCGTGAAAATTCAAAAAAAATTTGTTATCCGCGAAAATTAATCCACGCGAAGAATATCAGAATTCCGCCATCCGCGAAAATTAATCCATGCTAAATCAGGTCAATTTAGGTGTCCGCGAAAATTTCTCCACGCAAAAATTAATCCACGTAAGGTATGTATGTAAACTGTTTTTCCTTTGTCTAAGGTTGCCAATGATAATGCTCAAGCAACGATAATGCGATCAGAGCAAGAGAAGAAAACTGCGATAGAAGAAGTAATGAACAACATGCAAAACTCACTGACAGAGCAGGAAGATTTGAAATCTGAAATTATTCTTCTGCGAGACGAAATCAATAACAAAGATATCACTATTTTACACATGAGAGAAGAGGAAGAGAAAATGGAAAATAATTTGCGACATGAATTGTCGAAAGAAATCAAGGGAGAGACGTTATCTGAAGCCGTCAAAAAGCAAGAGATTGAACTACGAGCACTCTTTGAGGAGAAGGAATCAGCTGTGAAGAACACTTTTGCTGATAAGGTTGCTCATTGTTCTTTGTTTCTAATCTGTGAAAGCAGGTGCTTGGAAAGGATGAACTGATTTTCAAAGTGAATTTTTTCCATTTAGGTTCATGATTTACAACGGATTCTTGAAGAAAATCAGAAACAAAAAGATGTCGCAATCCAACAGAGTGAATCAGAAATCAAGAAAACGAATGATCAGGTGTTGATGCTGAAGGAACAGTTGGATAAATGGAGCAATAAGGATCAAAAGACTGGGGACAAGTTTCAAAAAATCATTCAATCCAGGGATGGTAAGATGCGAGTTTGTTTGTTGGACATTGTTCTTAAGTTTTATGGAAATTTACTCGATGCACACATCATAAAATGTTATCTTTTTGAACCAGTTACTTGATATGTTTTTTGACAACTATACTTTCTGCTTGTGAGGTTCATACAACGTCTAAGAAATTGAGAATTATTGAGGAATAAATGAATGAATGGAAGAGGTGCACGACAGATAAGCTATTCTCTGTAAAAGTCTATTGTTAAGTAGTGAATGAATGGATGAATGAATTAATGAATGAATGAGGCGCATGATAAATAAATTCTAATCTGAAAAAAGTCTAGCGAGAAATTCAGATGTGGATGTGTGGTGGATTAAACCTATTCTAGAAACGTTATGTGGTGTGATGTAATATTTTCTATATTTTACAGAATGGGAAAAGAAATGTGTTGATTTACAAGAAAAGATGGAACAAGAAAAGGTATGGTATAATCTTTCATTTTAAAATAATAGAGTTGGCTCTGTAGTCTTCATTTTCGCTCGTTTGTTTTTAACGTTACGATTATGTTCTTGAAGAAATTTTGCTTTTCTTTGCGTCACAGGTGAAAGCAATCGATATCCAGAAACACCACGAAAAACAGATGAAGACGAAAGATGATCACATGAATGAGGAAGTTGCGAAAGTGAAACGGACTATGCAAACGAAAGTTTACGAAATTCAAGAACAGTTACGAAAGAAAAATCAGGAATTGAACGAAAATAACAGCAAACATAAAACCGAGCTGGATTCCAAAGTTAAAGAAGCACAGCAACAGATGCAATCAGAACACGCGAAAGCGTCACGTAAGTTGGAAGTTAAAGTGGCCGATATGAAGAAGATGATCAAGGAGTTACGAACCAAACTAAACGAGAAGGAGGCTGCATGCAAGGAGTTGGAGACAAGCTTGCAAGATGCGAAAACTGAGGTCGATCAAGCCAGGGTTTATCGAGAAAGTTCGGAATCATTAAACGCTAGTTTAATTGAATCGGAGGAAAAGTTTAAGCTTTTGAACATGAGTATGGTGGAAAAAGAACAGGAACACTTGCAAATCTCTGAGCAGTTGTCTTCCCTTAAAAGCAATACGCAAAATATGGATAGCGAGGTGGTCGGGTTGAAAAAGCAACTCGAGGTCAAAAATTTCGAGTTTGACAAGTGCAAATGTGAAAATGAAGAACTGGATGGCAAAAATAAGGAACTAAATGTTAAACTAAACGATTTTACTCAAGACTTATCTGCGAAGGATGTTAAGATAACTGAATTACAAGCTAGCAATGATAACAAAGACGAAGAAAAAGACAATATGAAACAGAAACACGATCAGTTGGAAAGTGAAATAGTTATTTTAAAAAATTCAAGCAGCGAATCACAAATTGAACTAGTTTCGAAATTCGAAGGAGAAATGAAGAAAATTAGGACTGAATATGAAAACAAAGATCAAGAATTAACCAGTAAACATGAAAATGAGATTCGAAATAATATTGCAATGCATTCTTCTCTCGAATCTCGTATTGAAGAGCTTTCGACTGTCTTACAATCGGAGCAAGATATCAAAGTGAAACTACAATCTCAACTGACCGAGGAATTGAATAACATGCGATTATTGCAAGAACAATTGACGGAAGGGAATAATAACGCCGAAAAAGAGAAACTAAATTTAGAGAAAATGTGTAAAGAAAACGAAAGTATGCAAGTCACAATCACATCGTTAGAAAATGTTAGTGAAAGTTTACAAAAGGAGCTTAAAGAAGTGAAGTTGAAAGTTACCTCGTCGGAAGAACAAACAAATTTGTTAACACAACAACAAAAGGATAAGCTAAATGAAATTGAATCTCTTACGAAAAGACTTGAAAACGCTGACAAGGAATTGAGTCTAAAGTCTGAACAATTTACTTACAGCCTGGAAAGTAAGGATGCTGAGATCAGCGCCTTAAACGAGAAGTATATGAACCAGAAGGAAGAACTTCAATCTATGGAATTAAGCTTTGCCACTAAAATCTCTGAACTTGAAGAGCAACATAAAGACACATTGTTAACTATGGAAACTGATTTCAAAACTCGTTTGCAAGAAAAGGACGAAGAGTTGCGCGCTGAAGTTAGCAGTTTGATGCATGATAAAGACGCCTCGGTTGAAAGTATGACTTCCAAACTGGAAGAAATGCGAAGAAATGAACTTGCTGAGACCGAAGCTCGTCATCAACACCAAGTCAGCGAGTTGAACAGTGAATGGCGCTTGAAACTTGACTCGGTGGAGAAGACCGATCAAGAAAAGCAAGCTAAACTGGAGAAGGACTTGCAAGATGTACTAAATGACAGAGAGCAACAAATTGACAAATTATCGAAGGATATTGCATTTATGGAAGCCAATCAGAAAGACTTGAATCAAAACCAGGATGCTGAAATGTTGACCCTTGTTGATGAAAATAAGCGTCTAGCGTCTGCTCTAAAAGAAACTCAAGAGGAGATGTCACAGGTTAAGGAAAAAGTTGTAATTCAGAAGCAAGGCGCTGATACTGTGCATGAGCAAGAGATTAACGAACTAAAAAAAGCCTTAAAAGAAGAACTCACTGACACTGTAGCAAAGTATGAAATCGATTTGGAGAAATACAAAACTCGCATTACTGAGATAGAAAAGCGAAAATCCGACGACTTCAACGACCTCAATAAAAGTCATGCGGAAGATCGGAACATTTTGTTGCAGCAAATCGAAGAGGTAAATTTTAATATGAATCGACTCAAAGAACTCTGCGATCAAAAGGACAAGGAATATGCTGTGATGTCAGAGAAATATGAAACAGAGGTTGCTGAACATGCTAAGGACCACAATCAAGAAAAAACTGAATCGCTTGAGAAATTACAAGCTTTGGAATCCTTATGGAAAGACAAACAACAAAATCTCGAAAAAAAGTTCAAAAAAATCATTTCAGATCGAGACAAGAAACACAAGGTCTCTGCGGAAGAGTCTAGTAAAAAGCATACAGAAATCGTGGAAAAGATGGAGAGTGATTTTCAAGCCATGGAGAATAAACTGAGTCAGCAACTGAACGAAAAAACTGAGGAAGCCGGTTCATTGATGAAGAAATTTGATGAACTAAATTGCAAATTTGTTGAAAGTGAAAAAGAGTTTCAAGTCGAAATTGCCGTTTACAAAAACAGGGAGCAAGATGCATGGACGCAGCTCGAAAAGATGAAAGCCGACTTCGATGAAACGAATACTAAATACGAAAATGATATCGCTAGTTTAGAATCTAAACTTGTCGAAAGTAAAAGCACTGTGGAGGAATTGCAAGTGAAAGTTTTGTGTGGAGAAAATAGCTCGAAAGATATCGACTCTAAACTTGCAGAACTTTTGAATGAAAAAAGTCAGCTAGAATTGAAAATAGGTGATAACGAGCATGCTTTCGAAGAAAAACTTCGAGCTCAGCTGCATGAAACTGATCGAATGAAGCAAAATTATGAAGAAACTTTAAGAAAATTAGAAGATCAACAAATTGAAAAGCTGAAAGTTTTCGAAAAAGAAAAAGAAAGTGAGTTGCTATCAAAAGCATCCGAGAATGAAGAAACGAGCAAAAACAAATTACTGGAAATGAAAAAGAAAGCAGAGACTAAAATTGCCAGAATGAAAAAAGACTTCAATGATAAATCAACACGACTTGAATCCACGATACAGGAGTTACAAGAGAAAGTATCCTCACTTGAGCAGGAGCTACAAGAGAAAGTATCCTCACTTGAGCAACAGTTAGACTGTGAAAAGTTGGAACATGAAAAACAAATTGTGGAATTCAGGGAAAAGCAGGGAGAAGAACTAAGGGATAAAACTGAAGCATTGCAAAAGAACGTTGATGAAGAAAAGGCAGGAACTAATGCAAGTTTATTGCAACTGAAAACGGAACTTCAATCAAAAGTGGAACAAATTTCCAATCTTGAGAATCAAGTAGATGGCATGACAATTGATAAGATGGAGGCGTTGAAAACCCAGAAAGCTGATCTGGAAGATGAACATGAAGTTGAAATGAAGAAAGTGAAGGATGAGGCGCAGAAAAATAGCGAAATTATCGAAAAGAAATTGACTGCAAAACTCGAAGAAAAAGACTTCGAGTTCAACTCGAAAGTCAAACAAATGATGAAGGAAGTGCAGTCTCAACTTGGCGCCAAAGATCGCGAGATCCAAGACGCTGTACAGGAAGCCATCGAAGTAGCGCAAAAAGACGAGAGAAAGATCATCATGGAATACGATGAGCAGATCATGGAAATGCAAAAGGAGTTGAGGTTGCGAGAGCTGGACATGATGGAGCTTAAAACTGAAAGTCAGCATCAAATTGAACAATGGCAGACGGAAAAAGAGGAAATCCAAGAAGAAAATAGATTGAGGCTAGAAGACTTGAAGAGGCAGCACGAAGAAGTGCTGCTAAATTCGTCCCGCAGTAACACCAGTGTCGAAGAATCAGAGATCAAGATGAATGAACACATGAACGATATCGAAAACAGCTACGTGTCGAAAATGAAAGAGCTTGAGGAACAACACCAGAACAGCATGGCCGCCCAGGAGAAGAAACACAAGATGCAGATGAAGAAAGTCAAGCAAGAGATGAGGAAACTGCTTGCAGAGAAGGGAGTCAATTTACTCAATGGTGGTGAGGAATATGATTCGAGCAGTCGAGGAAGTAGTAATCCTGGTGTAAGCTGACTTTCTTATTCTTCTTCTTCCTTTTTTTATCGGCATAATGTGTGAATTTATTTATCTTAAGCTGAAATGGGTCTTAATTTCTTTTTCTAGTCTGACGTGGAAGTAGACCCATCACAAATAGCGCAACTGAAAGTATGTTTTGTTGATTTCTGCTTAGCTATCCGATTTACCGCTGCATGAAGATGCTCATCTTAATTAATGTGGCAGATTGTGTTTGATGAACATTTTATTTCTTAGGAGAAAGTGGCCACTTTGAATAAAGAGCTTCAATCGTTACGTGAGAGAGAAAAGGTTCTCGCCATGCAGGTACGAAGTTGTCGTTAAACTTGTCCCATTCATCACTAAAACCGTTCATTTTTTAACCTATGAAAGTCAATGTTATTGTCAAGCATCTGGTATCAGTTCTTTTTGTACAAGTTCGTCAAAGTGTTTTAAACACTAATATGTCTTCTAAGCCCTGTTCCCAGCATTCACAGATGACACGAAGCAAATACATTGGTACACATCTTATAAATAGTTAGCCTGTTACTTTTTTCTTTGTCTCCAGTTGGCAGAAATTTCAAGTGTTAAACGGAGTGCTACTTGAAGACCTTTATTAATGTTTTTAATGCTCCTGGGATCCTTTTCTTGTAACTTTAGGCGGAGCGATCTCCTGTCTACCAGAATAATCGTCCTGCAACTCTTCAGCTAGAGGACAATGCGTATTTGTCCGGCGATTCATCCCCTAAATCACCAAAACCTGTTGAATTTGAGGTAGGTGGATTTTTTTTCTATAAATTTGAAATGTACAAAGATACGAATAACATAAACTGATAAACTAATTAAAAAATAATATAAAAACTTAACAACACAAAAAGACAACAGCAAAAATAGATGAGATTTTCTTCACAACATAATTTACAGTAATGGTCCTTTGGATCTTCTTGTGGACAGAACATATTTGATAGAGCTCTCTAAAATTCTTCTGTATCAAGTCTAGAATCACAGTATAAAAACATGTGGATATCAATCCTATAATCGATAAGAGGTTGCTACGGCTTTTTGCTAGCCTCTTGTCACTATAACCGAGACTGCAAGCTGCTGAAATGATTTTCGAACTTTTTCAAGCGTTCTTTACCTGTACACGCGTTTCTTGTTGTAGTTTGTGACTACATTTTGTATTTGCTTTTAGTACCTTCGTAATATTTTGTTCAACTACATGATGGGAACACAAAGAAAAGTGAGTGATATGTGTAATTATGTAATTCATTATTCATAACCCTTTATTAATAATGACCCCCCTGAAATTTTCGTTAAGGTGATGTTCCAACAATTTAGCTTGTCAGGAGGATGTTTTGAGATAATTATAAAAACTTTTTGAACTTGGGTTAGTTTCCACCTCCTGACTACTCTTTCTTACTTTACGACATTTTCTATAGTTTCATGGGGTATTTACTACAGGTAAAGATTGTATTGTGTAGTCGGTTCTCGTTTGCAGTTTGTTTGCTTTTGTGTCTTCTCAATGTGTTGTTTTCTGATTTCAGCAAATGGCCAAAGTTTTGACTGCACTGGTTCACTTCTCACCTTCACAAGTGCAACAAATTTTGGCTAAAGTTGAAGAACAAGAAAGCCAGGCGGTAAATGATTCCTATGTTGTGTTCGTTGCTTACTGTTGTTGTTGTTGTTATTGTTGTTGTTTTTGTGGTGGTCGTGTTGTTATCTTATTTTTACAATTAAATGAGCGTTAGTCTTTCCTCTAGGCAACCGGTGGTGGTTATTTTTCATTATATCGTAAATAAGACCGTGAATTACCGACGTATAACCGAACACTACCGAACAGGTAACGATTTACTTGACCACGCCTTTCTTGCATACTATGATGTGACATCCTTTTTCAACGGTAAACAAGTACGTTACGACCATAGCGCGCTTGACTATAGGATCGACAAGACGTTAACGAAATTTCTCCTTTGAAATTTACGCATTAGTAACTGACGAAATAAACGACATTATTCTCAACAATGGAAATAAGAAAGTAAGAGAGAAATACTTACACGTTATTGATCTTTAGTTCTCTTGTGTGTTTTTAGGAAAAGAAAAGTGGTTCTTGGTTGTAATCAACTGTCTGCGTTACCTAGTGGGTACCTGTAGTAAATGAGGAAAAAAGATGAACGAAGGCTTAAAATGCCTTGTGATTTGGTCGAACCTCCCCAAGTATTTTGGCTCAAATCATAATTTGTCATCTTCATAGACGCGTTGGAAAAATGAACTGAAGCTGATGTTTTTATTTCTTCGTAGTATCATAGAATTTCTATGGTAGTATTAATCTTAACTTATTTTAGTCGACTGTTGTATTATGACAGTTTTTTGTTCGCTTGACAAAGTGACATTTTGGGAGACGGAGGATCGCCAGATTTTGTTGTGTAATAATACGTTTGTGTGAATTTTTCAAAATTTGTATATATTTATAGAATTATTTTCTTACTATGAAACAATTATGGTACTGGTCCGTACGCATGAATTTACAAATATATTTATAAACACAGCAGACTCCATTGTCAAACAAAGGGTTGGAATTCCTTACAGTCTTGAATCCAGGCTAGTTCAATTTTGTTTGACCTTGGAGGTCCTGCTGATGTTGGTAGTAATTTTATACACTTTGTTGTTGTAACTTTTCGCATGAATTATTGAGTCAGCCTCGTTTTTGTGCTACACTTCCTCCTAAAATAAATAAAATAGTTGAAAATGAGGCTGGAATTCATGCATGGGGAAATAAATTCATGATTTCATGAAAAGAATTTGTGGACTGACTCGTTTTCCCTAAATACCGTTGGAAGCTACCCTAAGGAAACATTTTTATGAGCCACTATTTGGAATTTCAATGGCTATGACACGAATTATATGAAACAGACTTTTTTTCATTCTTCCTTTTCTTTCTTCGATTCTGAAGATCTTTATGCTGTTGTATGATAACGACAAATAAGCACTTATCATATTCCTTCTTCGCAAATTTGCTGACAGTGCGCGATAGTGCCATTTCTGCCTGTCTTTGAAGGCCGTTAGTACGAAAGTAGTAGTGCTATAGGGACATTGCTCACCATTCAGCTTTCTGTTTACAGAAATTCAAATAATTTGGTTCATATGCATTTTAAAAGTTCAACATAGTTGAAAAAGTATTCAAAGAAATCTGTTGACGTCATCACATTGCCCCATTACTAATGCTTGCCAGCAGCCAGAATCGACTGTACAGTTGTTGCTTTTTTGTTTATTTTTTTTCTCCGCACTTGCCAGTAACACAAACAATGCGATGAGAAACTATGAGCTATGGTTTATTTTCGTTTTCCTGGATATTCTTTCACTCTGCTGGGGAAACAACACAAATGGTTTATTTGGTTACAATAAATAGGTATGATAAATCTTTCTTTTTTGGCTACCGTTGCACCTTCTTCGATAAAATTCTTTGAACAGAATCCTCGACGTTTGCTAATCTTGGATGAAAACCTACTGAAAAGTCAAATAGGATGTTTCTTTCGGTAGGAAAAACCGAAGATGTACAAACTTAGTCTCGGATTTGCTGCAGAATATACTTCTTACGTCAAGTCATCGTATTTGCTGTCATGATGCATAAATCAGATTATCAAGAACAGTTAGCATTTGTCTCCAAATAATTATTCTGTAACGAGAATTATTTCGAAGACCAAACAGTGAAAGACTAACTTCCGCGCACCTCGTTTTCAGAAACGTCAGGAAAATGGTTACCGAATATAACGTCCGTCTGTTTGGACCTTTCTTTTATTTGTAGCTCCTTCCATGAAAGCACAAGTTGACTACGTATTTCATAGAATTTTCGTTGTGTCACGAGGAAACCTTAATTCCTCACAATGTATTAAAACGATGACAAAATTGAATGCACATATATTCAGAACTTTATGATGCAACTTATACTTGGATTTTTACGAAATTTGAAATTTTGCTTAACCAACAGCTTCATCTTCACCACTTTTCCTTTTTGAGTCAAAAGTAAACATATTATATATAAACTCCTTATAATCTCTAAATCACATTACCACCCAAAAATTTCGGCGAGACAAAATTTCGGATTTTTTTCTGTCCGAATATTGATCCGTCCGAAATTCTGAATTGTCCGAAATTATTTCCTGTCAAAATCTTTTGAAAATGGTACTTTTCTCTTTTTGCTGTCATATCCATGGAAATCAAGTTAGGAAACCTGATTACCAAAAGCAGTTTAATATTTTATTTTTGTCTCTGTATCTTACTTTTTACAATCTCTTGGTCATCAATCTCAAGTCAAAAAATCGATGAGATTTCCCTTAAAAACAAGTTTTGTTGTGAAAAATGTCACAATAGTTCGAAAAAATTTCCTACATAAAATATGTCCGAAAATTATTTCGCCGAAATTTTTGGGTGTTAATGTATGAAATCATGTGTAATCTTTCTTTTCTTGGATAATAACACAATGGCCAAAATTTTAAGGATGGATGACTCCTTTTTTTCTTTTTTCTTATCGCAGTAACATTTTGGCGATTTAAGACAAATGCCCCTTGGGGAAAATGCGTGTTAATTTACAAATTTTTCAAATGCTCCAACGGGAATGAGACAAAAATAGCTGATTTACAGCTGTACGACATACCAGTAGAGTCCCGATGAAACGAACTTCCAAGGGGGAGGGGGCACGAATCAAGTTCGTTGGATCGAGAGTTCATAAAATCAAGAGTTTCGTTACAAGTGTTTGACCTAAAAATATAGCATACCAAGGGGATTTAGATTTTGTTTCTTAAATCGAGAAAGTTCGTTAGATCCGGTATTCGTTAGATCGGGAGTCTACTGTATGTACTTTCATGTCCGCCATAACAAACGTTATTAAGTCTTGCATTTTGTTTAAGATCATAAACATACGATGGATATACACCTTTAAATTCTCAAGGACAAAATCCCATAATAAAAAGTTCGTAGATCTTGACAATAGGCTAGCCTCGGTCCGCTCATACTATGTTTGCTGATGCTCAAGCAACCACTTGATATGTTGAGAAACGTTACGGAACCTCAAAGCAAAGAACAGCAGCCTCGATCCCAGCGCTTCTTTCGCTTTTCGACAGGAAGAAGCCCTGGGAACCAGGTAGCAAAGAACAGAAGACAATCATGTTCGGCTGTCCTTTTTTGTATGTTATGGTTAAGTGCTGGTGGTGTATCTCAAAATTTAACTTCAAAAGTGTAGCTACATGCCGTTGCTGCTAAGGATTCCTTATCAAGTAGAAAAGAGAAAAGCGTGACATAAAATTGACAAATGATATATATTACAATACATACAAATCACTTTATATATTTAAAGATGTCCGAGTACCAACGATGAAAACGTCCCGTACGTCTCACCTAAGCTCAATGAAAAAGCAAAGAGATCCTATGTACTGGCATTATTGTTTGTCTTGTGTCAGCATCTATAAATGTACGGTCTAATTTGACGTTATTACGGAAACATTGATCGAAAAGACCCTAAATATTTTTCTCTGTCCATGTGAAGTATATCAAATACATTCTAAAAGTTTTAAGTTTAGGGAGTCACGCTTAAAATGTTTTGGGTGGCTCAAAAGAGCCTGCAAAAATATTTACTCGTACGTCTGAGCAACAGCTTCAAGAACATTTCTTATGGCTTAAGATCGCCTAAAAGTAATGACACCCAGCGACATTCAGTTACATAAGTACAAAGTAAAACATTTTCATCTCACCTTGTTAAAATGATCACACACTGAATGTCGGTATAAGAATCCCTGCATAAATATTCTAGTTGACCTTGTCCCAGAATCACACATCGTTTCAATCCCGTCGTATGTTACACACGTCATTTCATTCCCTTATTTTGGAGTAAGATACGACCGTACATTTAGCGCATGCCGTTGATCTCCGTTATAACGCACACATCTGGACTAAAAACTTCTTTTCGAAGAGTGAATATTCGTTATCTACTGGCGCAAATAACTAAAATATACAGGGCTTTTTCTATTTTTCTTCCTATTGGAACGTTGTCCATAAGAAATAATCATTTCATTGCCATAGTCTCTAGTACTTTCTTCTTCTTCTTTATCTGTCATTGTAAATAAACAATAATCATTGTAAATAAACAATAAACAGTAATTGTGTGACATTCTGGAGAAGAGTAAAAGCATGAGAATGAAATGCAAGAACGAGGGGACAGAGAGACAAAGGGGATATGAGGTTTCTCTATATGAAAGGAATTTGTTCCTCCAACAACTGGAAAACTACCTTTTTGTTTTTACAAAACTTTCTAAGGCCACACCAATTTAATTTGTTGATCTACGGGCGAGATGCTGCATTTTCACGGGTCGGTCGGTCGGGAAAATAATAATAATAATATTGAATTTCCCTACCTTTATACATCTAAATTGCTATTTTCTTTACACTGGAAAACTTTGAAGCGTAATGCTTTTGTATTTCAGATGCAGATAATGTCAATAATAGAGCAGTAAATACTAATAAATCTATCAAAATAATGTTATCTTTGGCTAGCATGACAAGTCTGAAAAATAGTTGAGTTAATTATCAATACAGATCACAGAAATATACACACAGTAGTAGATTTGTTTTTGCTTGGCCATCAAAATCGATATTATTATTTTATTGTTCTTTCGAAAAATAGGGTCGGTCGGGCCCGTAGATCAACAAATTGAATTGGTGTGACCTAATTAATAATGATATTAATACATAAGACATAACATAGTATAATTAAATAATTAAGCCGCCGGCAACAAAAACTGAACCGTCATAACATTGTCATCGAAGTGTAAAGTGAAAAAAGGAGCAAAAAATTGACAACATGATTTTTTTCCTTAATTTTTACGTGGATTTATTTTTGCGAATCGTCGGAACTCCAAGGTTTCGCGAGGATTAATTTTCGCAAATTTGGCCAGATACAAGATAAACAGATACATATTCCTGACCTCCATGAAAAACAGCTGTCGTTTATTTGATCTTTAGAGGTGTCCTGTTGTTTCAGCTGTTCATGTTTTCTGGAAAATGTTATAACATTTGATGTAACACAAGCTAAATTCATTGATACGTTGAAGGGAAACAAATTACCTAACAAAAGAATCATCTCGATTGTTTGATCTTCGTTTCCACCCTTAATGGTGGTATATAATATACAGTTACAAGTTTAACTGATCCAAAGGTCACATTCAGTTATGTAAAGATGTATCACTCGAATTAAAATTTGAAGCTAATTGCTAGCTTATATTAATTCACGATTTTA